>CANNZV010002374.1:0-101486 GCA_947561585.1 Caprella mutica
TACTATTGAGAAAAGCAGTCAGGTGATGATGTACTATCAGAGAAAAGAGTCACTGTGATGATGTACTATCAGAGAAAAGTCACTGTGATAATGTACTATCAGAGAAAAGAGTCACTGTGATGATGTACTATCAGAGAAAAGAGTCACCAGTGATGATGTACTATCAGAGAAAAGAGTCACTGTGGTTATGTACCATCAAAAAAAGAGTCATTGTGATGATGTACTATCAGAGAAAAGTCACTTTTATGATGTACTATCAGAGAAAAGAGTCACTGTGGTGATGTACTGTCAGAGAAAAGAGTCACTGTGATGACTGTAACTATCAGAGAAAAGAGTCACTGTGATGATGAATACTCAGAGAAAAGAGTCACTGTGATGATGTACTATCAGAAGAAAAGAAGTCAACTGCGATGATATCCCATCAAAAAAAAAAGAGTCATAGCTGTGATGATGTACTATCAGATAAAACAGTCACTATGATGATGTACTATCAGAAAAAAAAGAGTCATTGTGATGATGTCCTATCAGCTGAAGATGATGTACTGTAGAAAGAGTCACTGTGATGATGTACTATCAGAGAAAAAGAGTCACTGTGATGATGAACTATCAGAGAAAAGAGAGTACTCTGCGTTGATACCAACCCTCTCCTCCTCCTCCGTTGTTGTTGAGAGATAAGCAGTGTATCAACGCAGAGTACTCTCTTTTCTCTGATAGCTTCATCATACAGTGAACTCCTTTCTCTCTGATAGTACATCATCACAGTGACTCTTTTCTCTGAAGTACATCATCACAGTGACTCTTTTCATCTGATAGTACTACATGATCTAGTACTATCATCAAGTGACTGTTTTATCTGAATAGTACATCATCACAAGTGACTCTTTTTTGATAATCGTGACTACTGATACATCACAGTGACTCTTTTCTCTGAATAGCTATATCATCACAGTGACTCTTTTCTTGATCGTACCTATCACAGTGACTATTTCCTGACAGTACATCACCCAGTGACTCTTCTGATAGTACATCATAAAAGTGACTTTTCTCTGATAGTACATCATCACAATGACTCTTTTTTTGATGGTACATAACCACAGTGACTCTTTTCTCTGATAGTACATCATCACTGTGACTCTTTTCTCTGATAGTACATCATCACAGTGACTCTTTTCTCTGATAGTACATCATCACAATGACTCTTTTCTCTGATAGTAAATCATCACAGTGACTGTTTTCTCTGATAGTACATCATCACAGTGACTGTTTTCTCTGATAGTTCATCATCACAGTGACTCTTTTCTCTGATAGTACATCATCACAGTGACTCTTTTCTCTGATAGTACATCATCACAGTGACTCTTTTTTTCTGATAGTACATCATCACAGTGACTGTTTTATCTGATAGTACATCATCACAGCTAGTGACTCTTTTTTTTCTGATGGGATATCATCGTAGTGACTCTTTTCTCTGATAGTACATCATCACAGTGACTCTTTTCTCAGATAGTTCATCATCACAATGACTCTTTTTTTCTGATGGTACATCACCACAGTGACTCTTTTCTCTGATAGTACATCATAAAAGTGACTGTTTTATCTGATAGTACATCATCACAGCTAGTGACTCTTTTTTTTCTGATAGTTCATCATCACAGTGACTCTTTTCTCTGATAGTACATCATCACAGTGACTCTTTTCTCAGATAGTTCATCATCACAATGACTCTTTTTTTCTGATGGTACATCACCACAGTGACTCTTTTCTCTGATAGTACATCATAAAAGTGACTTTTCTCTGATAGTACATCATCACAGTGACTCCTTTCTGATAGTACATCACCACAGTGACTTTTCTCTGATAGTACATCATCACAGTGACTCTTTTCTCTGATAGTATATCATCACAGTGACTCTCTTCTCTGATAGTGCATCATCACGGTGACTCTTTTCTCTGATAGTACATCATCACAGTGACTCTCTTCTCTGATAGTACATCATCACAGTGACTCTTTTCTCTGATAGTTCATCATCAGTGACTCTTTTCTCTCATAGTACATCATCACAGTGACTCTTTACTCTGATAGCACATCACCACAGTGACTCTTTTCTCTGATAGTACATCATCACAGTGACTCTTTTCTCTGATAGTTCATCATCACAATGACTCTTTTTTTCTGATAGTTCATTATCACAGTGACTCTTTTATCTGATAGTACATCATCACAATGACTCTTTTTTTGATGGTACATAACCACAGTGACTCTTTTCTCTGATAGTACATCATCACTGTGACTCTTTTCTCTGATAGTACATCATCACAGTGACTCTTTTCTCTGATAGTACATCATCACAGTGACTCTTTTCTCTGATAGTAAATCATCACAGTGACTCTTTTTTCTGATAGTTCATCATCACAGTGACTCTTTTCTCTGATAGTACATCATCACAGTGACTCTTTTCTCTGACAGTACATCATCACAGTGACTCTTTCATCTGATAGTACATCATCACAATGACTTTTTTTCTGATAGTACATCATCACAGTGACTCTTTTCTCTGATAGTACATCATCACAGTGACTGTTTTATCTGATAGTACATCATCACAGCTAGTGACTCTTTTTTTTCTGATGGGATATCATCGCAGTGACTCTTTTCTCTGATAGTACATCATCGCAGTGACTCTTTTCTCTGATAGTACATCATCACAGTGACTCTTTTATCTGATAGTACATCATCACAATGACTCTTTTTTTCTGATGGTACATCACCACAGTGACTCTTTTCTCTGATAGTACATCATAAAAGTGACTTTTCTCTGATAGTACATCATCACAGTGACTCCTTTCTCTGATAGTACATCACCACAGTGACTTTTCTCTGATAGTACATCATCACAGTGACTCTTTTCTCTGATAGTACATCACACAGTGACTCTCTTCTCTGATAGTACATCATCACGGTGACTCTTTTCTCTGATAGTACATCATCACAGTGACTCTCTCCTCTGATAGTACATCATCACAGCTAGTGACTCTTTTTTTTCTGATGGGATATCATCGCAGTGACTCTTTTCTCTGATAGTACATCATCGCAGTGACTCTTTTCTCTGATAGTACATCATCACAGTGACTCTTTTATCTGATAGTACATCATCACAATGACTCTTTTTTTCTGATGGTACATCACCACAGTGACTCTTTTCTCTGATAGTACATCATAAAAGTGACTTTTCTCTGATAGTACATCATCACAGTGACTCCTTTCTCTGATAGTACATCACCACAGTGACTTTTCTCTGATAGTACATCATCGCAGTGACTCTTTTCTCTGATAGTACATCATCACAGTGACTCTCTTCTCTGATAGTACATCATCACGGTGACTCTTTTCTCTGGTAGTACATCATCACAGTGACTCTCTTCTCTTATAGTACATCATCACAGTGACTCTTTTCTCTGACAGTATATCATCACAGTGACTCTTTTCTCTGATAGTACATCATCACAATGACTCTTTTCTCTGATAGTATATCATCACAACGACTCTTTTCTCTGATAGTACATCATCACAGTGACTCTTTACTCTGATAGTACATCATCACAGTGACTCTCTGTACACGTCCACACGCTTATAATTCGTTAATGTGTTTGGTAAATATTGGTTGTGATATCTAGGTATCACAAAATAATTATATTCAATGTACTTAAATTGGTTAATATAACTCATAGTCTCTATACATGATTGTATGTCAGAATATATAAATATTCACCGTCACATAAAAGTATACAATGTCTTACATTCTTAGTTTTCGATTCTACTGTCGATGATCTTATATATTTCTTATAGAATTTGTATACCCCAATTAACCGAGTGGTATTAGACGTGGGACAGGCGAGGGGTATTAGACGTGGGACAGGCGAGGGGTATTACACGTGGGACAGGCGAGGGGTATTACACGTGGGACAAACGAGTGGTTTTAGACGTGGGTCCGTGGGGTATCCCTTGCTGTCACACTAAGACGTGGGATCAGACGTCTAGCTGAAGGGGACCCCTGTGCAAACGACGAGGGACAGACGTCTAATAGACGTCTAAAACCCCTTTATAGCGAGGGGTATAAGACGTCTCATGACGGTGGACAAACCGCTTTTGGTTAGCTGAGATGTTTAACTTTTAGAAACAAAATATAACAAAGCTGTTTTAAATTTAGATTTCTTTAAAGTAAATAAATTTTAAATTACACATTCAATTTTAAACAGTGGAATTGCACTTTATTATAATGAATCTCCTATTATCTGCTAATTTATTTTTGTACTTTGAAAACGGGGCCACGACAAAATCCCTAGCGTCAAAAGCCCCCACCGACAAAAGCCTACACAGACAAAAGCCCACTCCGACAAAAGCCCTCACCGACGAAAACAAAATTAGTATTCCTGCAATATGAAAAATCCATATATGTAAAATTGGAACGAAGGAAGATAAAAATATAACAGTTATCTTTCTACGGAATCATTGTAAATTTGTATTATGCCCCAAATTAGGGCACTGCTATCGCAGAACTTAATTTTAAGACACTTTAATTTATGTACTAAAATTTTAGTATCTACTGGAACATTTAGTCAGACGGCGTGTAACCAGCAGACATCATGTTCAGTTGTCATGTAGGATTACTGATCGAAAGGTCAAACATCAGCCTCTGTAGACTTTGGTAGCTATAGTCTTAGATTCTATAGCCAAACTCTTCGTAAATACTTTATTTGGCTACAATAATTAATGTATACCCTTCATACATGTGCAATTAGTCAATTAGAATGGTTGTTGATGTCCTGAATACAGATTTTATTCTAAATTTTCATCAAACCGTGGATCAACAGTTAGCATGTATTTGTATAATAACCGAAATGTTTTGTAGTTCCTTATTTGTATATTGTATTTAACTTGTTCCAGGAAAGCAACGACAACCTAAAATTTATTTATATTTACTCGCAGTTTCCATAGTCAAGTGTTTCAAAATCAAGTTATGCGATAACAGCGCCCTAATTTTGGGCATAATACAAATCTACGATGATTCCGTAGAAAGAAAACTGTTAAACTATTATCTTCCTTCGTTCCAACTTTACATATATGGATTATTTATATTGCAGGAATACTATTTTTGTTTTCGTCGGTGTGGGCTATTGACGCTAGTGATTTTGTCGTGTGGGCTTTTTGTCGCCCTTTCTTTGATAACACCCGTTCTACATCACAAGAAACAAGAGGTAATGTTTTCTTTAGCCAAATTCAGTCTTCTAAACTATCCTATATACATTCATATCCCTGTAAACAACGGTCTATCGTTTCGATGTCTTCTATGACGAATTTAAAGCTAGGACAGCGGGTATCTAAATTTATTAATTATATTTAATCGAATCGATACATGAAGAAACCCTAAATTCGACATCATAAATCTCCTTCTATTTTATATGTTGAATTGATATTTAATTTAATACATCGAAAATTAATTAGTAACGAAATCGATAGATATAGATAAACGATGCATAATTCTAGATATAAAAACGATGTGTATTCGATGCGTGTAAAAAGTTATAGAAAAGCTGTTATGAGTGTCCTATTTTCTGTCGTCTGTTATAGTCGTATAATAAATACAGTGCAATAAAGTTATGCAATTTTAGTTTCTTCGTAACTCAAAGCCACTCCATAGCTCAGGGACACTGATTGTTTTCTATGATCAAAATATTGGAGAAAACTACGGTCTTTGAGTGAAAACTAGGACGATATTCGATCATGACGTATATATCGTTTTCTATAATTGAATAATAGAAAATACTTCATAACTCCGCGGTGCATTTCATAACTCAGGTCCTTCATTATTCGAGTGCTTCATAACGAAAAACTTCATAACTCAGGAGTTTTATTGCAATTGCTTTTTGTTTAACAGTCGTGTACATCATAGAATATTGGGACAATATATCCCAATAGAATATGAATGTTACTAGTGGGACATATATTAGCCCATTCGGCACAAAAGGGTTAAATTGTTATCCATGATACCTTTACGTACCTATTATGATACCAATTAAAATACAATTTTAGAAATGCCTGGAATATCGAATAGATGGATTGTTCCAACGAATCGACACACCGTTGTTTGTAGGGAAGGAAAGGTATAATTGTCTGTCCTGAGTATAGGCTCATTTTCTATGAGTTATAATGAAAGAAAATTTGTTTTAGAGTTTGATTATCATGTAAGACTATTAATAAACAGTTTTTCAGTGTTTGTGACTGTGATGAAATTTTTAAATTGTGAATTGAGAGGTTTTGAAATCTAACCTTAACTCTCACTCACTATAGGAGAGTAATTAATAGATACCAATAGCGGTTTGTCCCACGTCTTATACCCCTCACTATAGAGGGGTTTTAGACGTCTATCCCTCGCCGTTTGTACAGGGGTCCCCTTGTGCTAGACGTCTGATCCCACGTCTTGCAAGACAACTAACAGCGAGGGATACCCCACGGGCCACGTCTAAAACCCCTCGCCTGTCCCACGTCTAATACCCCTCGCCTGTCCCACGTCTAATACCACTCGGTTAATTGGGGTACATATATATAAGAAATATTAAAGATCATACTAATCATTATTGCAATTTCTTACTTTATTGCATATAGTGCATATGTACATTTGGCTGTATATCAATTATTTTAATATTAAATATTGTTATATACAAATTAAATGGGAAGAAATGGAGAAAGAAATGTAGTGGTGTTCCCGGGACTCGATCTCAGGACTGTAGTGTGATGTACTATTGAAGTCGGCGACGCTACCACTGAGCCATCCTGGACATGGTAGAAGTAGTATTGGAATGATCTTTATGCAACTTGATAACTTGCGTGCTTCTTAAAGTTATTTTAAATAAATATAATTTAATCTATATTTTGGTATCTTTTCTTTTTTAATGTAAATGATAAAAATGTGTATAAGGTTATTCATTAATATTTGTATTAATAATGTTAATTAATGTTATTAACTACCTAATTACCTATAACTAATTATTCTTACCTATAGTTACCAAATTGTGGTTATTACTACCTACCTAGTTGCCTACAACTGCTTATCAATACCTAACTAGTTACCTTCTTGTGTTTATCAATGCCTAATTACTGGTTGCCTACAACTGTTTATAAATACCAACCTAGGTCCTAGTTACCTACTAGTATTCATCAATACCTTCTTAGTTACCTAGTAGTGTTCATCAAAACCTACTTAGTTACCTACTAGTGCTCATCAATACCTACCTAGATACCTACCAGTGTTTATCAATACCTACCTAGTTACCTACTAGGTAGTGTTCATCAATCCTTACCTACTTACCAACTAGCATTATTTATTAAAGCCTACCTAGATACCTACCTACATCAACAGCTACCTAGTTATATCTACTAGTGTTTATCAATACCTACCTAGTTATTATTTTGATCGATTACTTAAAGTCTTCAACTGATGTTCTAGATAAGTTCGTTCAATTGCACAAGTGGTTTGTCCAAACAATTTACACATTGATTACTTATTTGAACGTCTATAATCTGTTTAAATTAAAAAATTGTTCTGCAAGTCCGTGTTATATCCACCGTGTGAAATGCAAGGAGTTTTAGACGTGTGGCAGGCGAGGGGTTTTAGTCGTGGGACAGGCGAGGGGTATTAGACGTGGAGTATTGACGTGGGACAGGCAAGGGGTTTTATACGTGGGGCAGGCGAGGGGTATTAGACGTGGGGGGTATTGACGTGGCACAGGCGAGAGGTTTTGGACCTGGGGCAGGCGAGGGTTTTTAGACGTGGGATAGGCGAGGGATTTTAGACGTGGGGGAGGCGAGGGGTTTTATACGTGGGACAGACGTGGGGTTTTACACGTGGGATTTTAGACGTGGGGCAGGCGAGGGGCTTTAAACGGTGGGAATACGTGGGTTTTTAGACGTGGGGTTTTAGACGTGGGGCAGGCGATGGGTTTTTAGATGAGGGGCAGACGTGGGACAAGCGGGGGGTTTGAGACAAGGGGCAAGCGAGGGGTTTAAGAGGTGGGGCAGAGGTTTAATAATCCCCTGTGGGACAAACGTGGGGCATACCGCTTGTTCAAGACGTGGGATGTGAGTGGGATTCAAGTCGTGGGTATTCAGACGTCTTAAGACATCTAAAATCCCTCGTACCTCGCCGTCCCTCGCAAGCGAGGGGTGTCCCACGTGGGACAGAGAGCTTATGGTTAGCTGGGTTAGATTTCATAATTATTGTGTTACATTGCACAAACAGCAATTTTATGATCTGTGAAATTTTTGGTAGTATGGTACTAAGTTCCAAGTTATTGGTTAGTTCTACATTTTCGAACACGTCAAAAAAGAAAATATAATAATTATTAATTAACTTCTATTCAAATTTGTATCGTGTATTAAAATTGAAATGGAAGTTAAATAATGATTATTCTTTAGAAATTTTTACGTGTTCGAAAATATGGAATCGTGCAATAATACGGAACTTATCTTAAAATGGAACATGTTGAATTTCTGAACCAATTGCTTCAAGAACCTCATCTGGATTATAATTTTGATGTTTTTTTAGTCACCGTGAAATGATCACAAAAAATTGTCTCCGTTTCTATGTCTATACGAACGGTTCTTATTTCGAAACATGACTAGAAATAAGTACCACTTTTACTAAAGTGAGTTGTACTTAAAGCGAGGCCTGCCTGTATATGCAATAAACTAAGAAAACTCAATCTTAATTTTTGAATTTATTTACTGAATACCAGTGGATATCTGTTCGAAGAATATTAGATATATAATTGGGCGTCAGTTCGATACAGATTCCCTATGGTAGTAGCAAATGTTTGCTTCTATTCAAGGTCTACTTTTATATGTCTAATCGATAAAGTTTTGTCAACATCTATTCGACGCATAGTTTGTGACTCTTCATCTCGAAATATACATATTTTCTATGTCGTCTTAATGTGCATTTCATCTTCGAATCGATGCCAAAAACGAAGTTAGATAGCGGATTCTTGCTCTATTTTCTATTCATTTCGAGAAAAGCCTTGTATCGAGATGACGTCATTTCGATGCCGCATTGTTTACTGGGATATGTATCACATTCTGATAATTGCTTTAGTCATGACTCGGAAATCATAAACCATCTTGTTAGACCAGCAGTTCCCTTTAAAGGTCCCCAGCTATAAGCAGCGACACTAAGTCATTTAATGATAAATTTAAACCGTTTTGTGTTTAATTATTTTAATAAATTATATACCTACGAGTAATTACCTTTCATATTTTTCGAGTAGTACAACTCTCTAAAATAATTTTATTCATTTATTTATTAATTACCCAATAAACAACGTATATCGATTCGATTTCTTTTCGATTGCTGGGATATCAAATTGATGGACTGTTCCACCGAATCGACAGACCGTTGTTTGTAGGGCACTTTAAATATTTACTAAATACCAAGCGTCATATAAATTTATTAATATATTTGTAGTTTCAATATTCCACCTACAACCTTTTTAAATTTGAATAATTAGTTTGATTATTTTGAATATACTTGGGTCCAATGTTAAATCGTTTTCTATGCAGGGATTCCAGAAGAAAACGGCATTAGTTAGTTTACCTACATGTTAAAAATTGACCAAGAAGTGCATATTTTACGGTTAGCATATATTATATGCACACGTGCATATAATATATGCTTTTGAAATATATACTGAGAACTACATAATGTATATAATGGAGACTCTATACGGATCGAGAATTTATTTATTATTAATCGGTATTATTTGAAGGTGAAATTTTCATGAAATATTTCAATATTATATGATAGATCAACTTCAACATTAATAATTTTATTTATTTATTGATATGAAAAGTCTTTCAGATGAAATCACTGCATTTTCAGAGAAAAGATCCCTATAAACAATGTATATCGATTCGATGGATTGTTCCAGGATACAGTAACATAGGGTATGGTAATCAGCTGATCGAATCTAGTATGACGTGACCACCGGGACCGGGTGACTGGAAATGGCGACTCTGACCACACTTTGAAACATGGGAAAACCTACTTAAACTTAGTCACTTCCAAATTTAATATTTTTCTTATCAATTACTAACTAGGCATTGGTTAAATTGTATTTCCATTATTTTTTTCCTTATTTGTTTATTCATATGAACTACAATTAAGCAGTTAACTAGCACTAATTTAGGCTCCAATGTAGCATATTTTGAAGACCCTATTTTTATAAATAAGTTAAAGAAATGAACAATAAAAACACACCGGAATTATATCTATATATTAAACTTTGAGGTTCATTCGTCATTTTCGCTTTTCTTTTACACGAAACCCTTATAAAATAAGTTCAAACTTATCGATATTAATATGCAAATACGAGGAATTATGAGCCGCTCGGTCACAAACATGAAATGTGTTGTTGCGGTGACGTCATATTTTTGTGTCGTCTGCTAGGTACTATACCCGTTTATGTTCCTGTACCCTGGATTGTTCCATCGAATCGACAGACCGTTGTTTGTAGGGATGGTTACAGGTTGTTGGTCCCCCAGTATCGCTTTAATATCAGCACTAAGTTTCAATTAAAATATCTTTATTAAAAAGACTCTCAAATCAAAAAGTAAAAACTCATTATTTACAATATATACACATCCATTCATTCATTCTCAATTTTCTTCTTCTCCACATACACTCCAAGTATCTTCTACGCTCCCTCGCCCACACTAAACCACTTCCAAACAACTAATCTTTCACATTAACACCACTCATTCCAAATTCTCTTCTCACACACTCATACCATTCACACACACACAAAAAGTGCTCCAAACTCTCTACCACTCCTAAGTCACATGCAACACAAACAACATTTACATTCACATATCTCTCTCTCCACTTTAGCCTCAGACTATTACTCCTACATCTATACAGCAAAACAGATCCCCAGTCATTCTCATACAATACTTCATCTCTGATCTCACTCTTACATTCATTATACAAACTAATTGTACTTTTTTGCATTCTCTCCTCATTCCACCTATCACTTTCCCATGCATACAAATTTCTCTGAATACATTCATTACTCATATCATCCAATTCATTCACTCCCACTCTCTCTATATACACTTTCACAGTCTCTAACCATTTACACTTGGTCCATTCACACATATCCTCATACATCATTTTCAACAATTCATTCTCACCATTCTTCACATGCTTCTCATAATTCAACTTCGCCTTGCTCTCATACTTGAATACCCCACCTCACCCTGGAGAGTTACCAGAGGTGCATATGATGGGGCCCCCAACACACACCCAACACACACTACTTCCATGCAACAAACTCGGCATTACTACACTCTTCCAATACGTCTTCCCAATCAGTACTCTGTTACACGACTTGTGTATAACAGAGTACGTCATGTTACTCATCCTTCTATCTTTCATCATAACATTCTCCCTGTGCACTTTAAAAACATCCTTCCCACTTGACACTCTCACTCCTAAATACTTCACATCCTTCACTACATCCATTCCTCTTATACTTCTAACATCCATCTTCCTATTAAACACAAGCACATTACATTTACTCTTGTTCACAGTCATTCCTATCTCTGCAGTCTTACTCACAAGCACATCAATCATTCTTTCAACCTCTCTCACACTGTTCCCAAAAATCACACCATCATCCGCGAAGAACAAAGCTGGCACATACACACACTCGTTCTTAAAACCTAAACCACTCCTTTGCAAACCACTAATTATCTCATTCACTACCATTATAAATAACTGGGGTGAGCAAGTACACCCCTGCCTAATACCATTCCACACATTCATTCTTCCCATTTTCTCTCCATTCACACTAAACTCAGTATTATCATTCTCATACGCTCTCGCAAATACATCAATCATTCTGGGATCACACTTACACCTTTTCATACATTCAATCAGACTTCCTCTCCTAATACTATCAAACGCCTTAGCAAAATCCACAAACACAGCAATCAGTTCCTTCTTATCCCTCCTACATGATTCTATCACATAACTCAGCATAAATAAATTATCTTCTATCTTTCTCCCACTCGTAAAACCAATCTGCAACTCATTCATCAGCCCATTCACTCTCACATGCTCAATCAACTTCTCTTTCATTACACTCATAAAAATCTTATACTCAACATTCAACAAGGCAATTGGTCTCAAATCTTTCACACTAGGTTTATTTACTTTCGGAATCATACAAGTCTTTGACACACTCCATTCATTCACAGGCACACTGTTAAAATATCTGTACATTTCATCCATACATCTTTCACTCTTTATCATCCACTTATACACTTCTGGTTTAATACCATCTATTCCAGGTTGCTTTCCAACTTTCATTCTCTTTAACGCTTTCCTGACATCCACACTGCTCACCACTACCTCATCTATCCTTCTCCTAATTACATCTTCCACTCTTCCTCTTGTCATACTATAATGTTCTATTAGATTCAAAGGCACATCCACTCTAATATCTACCACTCTAAACACTCCTCTACCATGCTCCAAAACATTCTCATTCACCACATTTACCCTATCTTCATCTCTATAGTCACCCTGCACATACTGTTCTCTAGTCCTGTCATTCCATACCTCTATCACATCATTATCATGCATCTGGTAAATTTGTTTCCAAAAAATACACATCTCATTCTTCAAATCCTCCGCATTCATCTCATTCCCACGTTCATCATACACTTTCACAACACCATTTTTTCTCACTCCTCTCAGTACACTAATGTTGTGCAACATTTTCTTACCAGAGTCTCTATTGCTTCTTATCTCATCCGTCTTGCTTCTTTCATACTCTCTTATACTCTCTCTCACCATATCTGCAACTTTCCTCTTTTTCTCCCTATACCTTACCCATGCTTCATTCCTTTCTGCACCTTCCTGTAGATTCCTTCTAACTCTGTTCAACTGCTTACGCATACCTACTTCTCTTCTTATCTCCTCATTCATCCACACACTCTCCCATTCATTCACATTCAAATTACCTCTAATCACTCTGGTTCTCTTCAACACTTCATTCACTGCCTCATGAAACACACAGTCTTGTTCACCCACATTCACTCTTGTTAGTCTATCTTCCATCCCTTGCAAAAATCTCTCTTTCATATCATCCTTCACTCTATAGTACTCTATATTTTTCTGCATCACCTCTTCACTACCCTTCATACCAATTTTAAAATCAATTCTAATCATGCAATGATCTGACAAATCAAATAATTCCTTCCTTTCATCTATATCCATCTTCACAAAATCCTCATACAAAAATCCAAAACAAAATCAATCACACTCTTATGCATACCCTCTTCTCTTGTAATCTCACCTCTACATGCCTCATTCAAATTTAACATAACAAGTCTACATTCATCCATCAAATTTAATAACTTCTCTCCATTCCTATTTAATTCTTGCTGACCTAAAAAACCTATATGTGCATTCATATCTCCCAGAACCATTAACTTCCCTTCATACTCTTCCACAATACCCCTAATACACTGTTATACACACAACTATCCTCTCATTCCTATCATTATCTCTAACATCCCAGTAAGTGAGTATCACTCTCATCTTCTTCTTTCTCATTTCAATATCTACACACAGAACATCTGGATTACCACACTCTACCCTAACAATACTAACTTCATCACTCGATCACTACTTGTGAACATGAGGAAGCTTAAAGGAGGAAGCTAAAAGGAGAGAAAGTTAATGGAAATAGAAAACTGAAGCTGTATACAGAAGAAGGAGATGAACTAGAAGAGGAAAAATATGAAGAGGAAATAAAGCAATTTTGGGAAGGAATATATAAGATGCATGATAATAGGATAGAAGATGTGTGGAATGAGGAAACAAAAGAAGAATATGAGAGAACACTCAGGAGAACTAGAGAGAGGGAAGCTAACCCGGAGGAGATGTGGCTACCCAGACTGGCAAACCCTTACTGAAATGTAAAAGTAATGGAGATGGTGATAGAGAGGGAAGATGTGAGGAAGGCATTGGGAGGTCTGAAGAACAGGAAAGCAGGAGGATGTGACGGGCTGAAACCAGAAATGTATAATGTACTGCAAGGGAGTGACATATGTGTGGAAGCTTTGAGGAGAGGACTGGAGGGAGTGATATGGGAGGGAGGAGAGCCAGAGGAGTGGAAGGAATCAAAGACTGTTATGATACCGAAGACGAGGAGGCCGAAAGTGTCAGAGCTAAGACCCATAGCTCTGACGGATGTATCATACAATTTGATGATGAAGATAGTAAAAGAAAAGGTGGAGCGGCATGTGGAGAAGAATGGGATGAGGTGCGAGGAGCAAGCAGGTTTCACGAAAGGTGGAGAGATTCTTGACAACCTGGTGATCTTGCAAGAATGTGTGAGGAGGAAGTATAGCAGAGGGAAGGAGCTGGTGGTGGTTGCGGTGGATTTTAAGAAGGCATATGACTCGGTGAAAAGGGAGAAAGTGATTGGGGTGCTGAAGGAATTCAAGGTACCGGCAAGTATACTGGACCTGGTGAAGAGGATCTATTGTGGGGATAGGACGAGAATAGAAGTGGGAGATGCTGAAGTGGTTATAGATGTGGAGAGTGGGATAAGGCAAGGATGCACGGCATCGCCACTGCTCTTTAAACTTCTAACATATAAGATCATTGAAGAAATCAGGAGAAGAGCAGGAGGCATGTGGGTGTGTGGAGTGAAGGTGAATAGCCTGTTCTTTGCGGATGATGGACTGTTGATGGCTGGAGGAGTGGGAGAAGCAAGGGAAATGATAAGAATTATGAAGGAGGTGGCAGGCGAGCTTGGGCTGGAGGTGAACGCTGGAAAGAGCAAATGTTTGCTGTACAATGTCAGAAATGGAGTTGAGGAGGTGGAGGGAATTCAGGTGGTGAAGGAGATAAAGTATTTGGGGATGATGGTGGAAGACAGACGTGGATTGTATGAGGGACAGCGGAGGAGGATGATTGAGCAGACAAAAAAGCTGAGCAATATGACGTACTCTGTAATCGAGAAGAGCTGCCACAGAGTGAAAATGGGCAAGACTTACTGGAAGTCAGTAGTACTGCCCAGTGTCTTGTTTGGAATGGAGGTGGTGGATTTGAGGGAGGAGGACATCGGGAAACTACAGAGACAGGAAAATGGTACGATGAGACGAATATTGGGTGCACCTAGATATGCAACGATTGCTGGAATGAGAGGTGAAATAGGGATGGGGACGATGAAGAGTAGAGTGGTGAGAGGAAGGCTACAGTACTTGAGGAGGAAGATGCAGGGAGGGAGTGAGTTGGTGAAGAGAGTGATCGGAGAGATGAGAGTGAGTCGAGCAGGATGGTGGAAGAGAACGGAAAAATACTTGGAGTGGGCACATATTGAGGTGGATGAGGTGATGACGATGAGCGCAGGAGAATTGAGGAGGAGAATTGCGGAGAGAGTGGAAGTCGAATGGAGGGCGGAGATGGAGGAGAAGAGCACGCTTTGGCTACATCGAAGATGCAAGACTGAGATGAGAGAGGAGGATAAAGCTTGTCGCCCACCTGATCGGATACGACGCATCGGAACGGACACGAAGCATCAGACAAAAATCTAACCAATACATTTGAACGTGCTAACGCCCACCTGCTCGGATCGGAAACGAAACGACGCGTCAGATCGGAACGGAAACGACGCGGATATTTTTGAAAGAATATTTTTCTGATAGTTCTGATGCGTCCGAGAGATTGCGCATGCGCAGAAGGCTGGGATGGATATGGAAGATTGGAATAGCTGTGAATATTCTACTGCGTGATGAATACGTTGATATTAATACACAATCAATTATTTTCGTTCAATTAACTTTAATGAATATAAATCAGATCACGAAAATTTATTGAAATAAGAAGAATAACATTTTATTTGAATTAATTTCATTTACATAAATTTCATTTACATAAATTTCATTTACATAAATTTCATTTACATAAATTTCATTTACATAAATTTCATTTACATAAATTTCATTTACATAAATTCCATTTACATAAATTTCATTTACATAAATTCCATTTACATAAATTTCATTTACATAAATTTCATTTACATAAATTTCATTTACATAAATTTCATTTACATAAATTTCATTTACATAAATTTCATTTACATAAATTTCATTTACATAAATTTCATTTACATAATTTTCATTTACATAAATTTCATTTACATAAATTTCATTTACATAAATTTCATTTACATAAATTTCATTTACATAAATTTCATTTACATAAATTTCATTTACATAAATTTCATTTACATGAATTTCATTTACATAAATTTCATTTACATAAATTTCATTTACATAAATTTCATTTACATGAATTTCATTTACATAAATTTCATTTACATAAATTTCATTTACATAAATTTCATTTACATAAATTTCATTTACATAATTTTCATTTACATAAATTTCATTTACATAAATTTCATTTACATAAATTTCATTCACATAAATTCATTTACATACATTTCATTTACATACATTTCATTTGAATACATTTTATTTGCAGACATTTGTTTATATATATTTTTTTGTATACATTTTTTTATATGTTTCTTATATAATTATTCTAAATAAAGAAAATTCACTCATATTTTTTTTAACATATTTTTCTTTATATATTTTTTTGGAGGAAAAAGCGTTAATTTTAATTGGGAAGTACACTAATATGGTAATAAATTAGAAAGATTCGAACTGAAAATTAAAATAACAACGATGCTACCGATTTTTTTTTATCAAATACCTATCGGATAAAATAGTTGTCATGATCGATAAATTTTAACTTTTAATCTTTTTATTCTTACAAGTATTGTGATGTCGGCATCGTTTCTCTTCCGAAGTCATCTGAACTGGTGTGCGTACGAACGTCGTTTCGTGTCCGTTCCGAGGCTTCGTAAGCTTCCGCGTCGTTTCCGATCCGATCAGGTGGGCGACAAGCTTTATGAAGGAGGAGAGGGTTCGAGATTGTGGTTCGGTGCGAGGACAAACTGTCTGTGGCTGGAAGACAGGAGGGGGGTGGAGGAGGAGAGGATGTGTCAGATGTGTGGAGGGGGAGAGGTGGAGGACCTGAGGCATTTTCAAATGGATTGTGGAGCTTTGGAGATGGAAAGAGTGGAGGCAGTTGAGCTGCAGAGACCGAGGATTGAGAGAGAGGACTCGAGGAAGTCATGGAGGTATTTCTGTTTGAGGAGGACGAGAGGCAGATGAAAATCACCGTCTTGGTGAGCATGTGGAGGAAGAGAGCAAGAATGGAGAGAGCAAGAGTGGAGGAGGCAGTAATTGGAGCCGCAGAAAAGGCAATCCTACACACAAATGATGATGATGATGATCACAGAACATTGAATAAGAAGAAGCTCAGATCGAACGTGTACACATGGTGTACACAGTCGTAAAATTTCAACCAAACACGTCCATTGATCGCTGATGTCACTATAAACACTCTCTCGAAAACAGTTTGAGCGTGCATTCTACCTCAGCTCATTATCTTTGCTGGGAGTCATATCTTCCTACCAAATTATGTACACGATTATCTATATTCTATAGCCCAGCTACTAAGCAATAATAAACTAATCTTCTTTGCAACAAACACAAATTGACACCATTTCGGTAGTAATACGCATTCAAAATACGGACTCAAACAGAACTGGTGAAACGAAGCCTCTGATTGGCTGAGTGGCTCTAGTTTAAGTGACGTCACTGTAAACGGCACTCAAGAGTAATATAATGGGATCTACACTTCTTCTTCTATTCAATGTTCTGTGATGATGATGATGAACATAAGTTCAATAAATCTAAAACACGGAAAAGGTTTAGTCATAGGAATTTGTTGACATAAGAAGGGTCTTTACTAATTCAATTAATTGACGATATTTTACTGCGTATTTTCGGCAAAGTTCAAACACCATTTTGATGAAGCTTAAACTTCATATATTTCTTATGAATAATTTATAGGCCCAATGCACCAGTACGGTAGTACCTATGTCTTATGGGCTATGCCGCTGTGACACCTGAATTTCCCGATTGCGGGTGCGGGGTGTGGTAACTGATCACTCTGATGTCACTAACTTCATTTGCTTATGGCTTATTGGGAATCATCTGTTGATGTTGGGTTGCCTTTAAATTTTTTATGTGGCTCCATTTCATCACCCTATTCAGCTTCCAGAAGTTCCAGAGTGACCAGTCAGACCAGACCTCCACTCTTGCTCTCTACTGACTAGCCAGTCTGCAGAATATGTCTCTTCTCCCGCAGAGATTTTAATTTGAGAGAGAGTTATTCTCTGACTCTCAGCAGCAGATTCAGAATCTCCCGCATCTAAATTAATGGTAACATAGGAATTAATTCTAAAATTCAATCAAAAACTCCCGCAGAGAGTCTTGGAAAAATGTTCCATATTCTGCAGACTGGCTGACTAGTTACATTCTTGGCAGTTGGCAGACAGGAACAGACTGCAGAATATGGAACATTTTCCCAAGACTCTGTGACCCAGTCTGCAAAGCATGCACAATCAGTCTCCAGATAGTTAATTATTGGGAGCAAATAATTAATAAAGACAACGGACCACACTCACAGTCCCTGAGTCCGTTAACTTTAAGTTAAATTCTGGTCCGTTATCTTTACTAGCTTCCCAGTCGGCAGTCTGCAGAATACCAAGTAAAATAGTAGGGTGTTTGTGCCAGTAATCGGCATAGTCCCAGTCTGCAGAATAGGGAACATTTTTCCAAGACTCTCTGCGGGAGTTTTTGATTGAATTTTTAGAAATTGGAGATCTCTGCGGGAGATCTTGAATTAATTCCTATGTTACAATTAATTTAGATGCGGGAGATTTTGAATTAATTCCTATGTTACCATTAATTTAGCTGCGGGAGATTGTGAATCTGCTGCTGAGAGTCAGAGAGTAACTGTCTTTCAAACTAAAGTCTCTGCGGGAGAAGAGACACATTCTGCAGACTGGCGGCATACCTCAAGTAATCGGAATAGCAGACACATTGAGCATAATTTTCTATATAATATATTAAGGAATAGAGGCATACGTACTAAATTATTAAAGAATCAACCACTATAATTGATTAGTAATTCTTTCTAATCATTTAACCACACAAATTAACAGGTAGCTTCCAATCATTGTCGGAAAGTCAAGTTATCGGTCAGTTCGTTGTATTTTTCATAAGAGAACGGTTCCTCTTTGAAACTCCTGAGTGTGTTTCAGTAGCTTTTAATGTACCAGGAGTATGTTTTTCTAGATGTACATTTTACGATCTATCAGTGTATTTTAAAATTTAAGCAAACAAATATACTTACTTTTTATTTAAAATGGTAGTCCGATCACTAGATTATCAGAACATCTGATTTTAATGTTCGGACAGACTGGCCGATTAAACATAGAATCCATCCGTCCACCCTGACGATTACTGGAAAAACTTCCCGTCATGCGTCCGATAACAAACTGGTATTTTAACTAATTAATTTATATCGTTACATTGGCCGATAACATTAATGAATAAATTTTGAGATAGTTAAGCTTGTATATTCTCCGAATAAAGTACGTTATTACATATGATAACAAGATATGATCACTTTAACGTCAAATATATAAATATTTTACATAATCATACCCACTTATATAGTGTCACGTGTGAATTATATATGGCGTTTGTCAATAACCAAAATACGTAAAATTCAATCAGAAGGATTTAGAATCAACAGAAACCTGGACTTCCACTCCAGGTTGTGACGTCATTGATAGCGACAAAGAATGGTTGAATCTACATCACAATAGTGGAAGAGGGCAAACTAGAGGGAATGTAGACGGCATATATATCGGCATTTATTTTTCAAGGGGACATTCGAATTATGTCCCGTTTAAACTTAAACAAAGCAACAGTTATTTAGGGGCCGAAAATTACTTTTTCAATGAAAATCTAATTGAGGTAGGGTATCGTGGGGCAACGCGCCCATGTGGGGTAAAAGGCCTCCCCCTGTTTATTCATATACTATGTGTAATAACTTTGTGCGCGCGCATAACAACATTGTATGTGACCACAGCGTCTCATTGTGCCATAAGACTTTGACGAGTGGGGTTGTTGAGGTAAGTTTTATCTATATGTTGGTTTTTACTCATAAAAAGTACTTTTTAAACAAATTTAATATCATTTTTTCACTTAAATAAACAAACTGACAGATACATATTGCCTGAATAATATAAATAGAGTATATTAGGAATGTTTTGATGCATTAACAGATGTTAAGAATGCTCACATGAAATTTTATCTGGATAAAAACTCTTTGATGCTTGTTGGGGCAATGAGCCCAGTAGCTATGCGGGGCAATGGGCCTAGTGGGGCCCATTGCCCCAACAGTTAAATTATTGTTTCAAACTTATATATTAGCTCTCCTATTCCAGATTCAAAATGGTTCGTAACTATAAACGAAAGTCGGACAAAATGCAGTATACTGCAAGTGATTTACAAGAGGCCTTGGCAGAAATAAGAAGTGGTGAATCTGTGAGAGGAACCAGCAAACGATTCAAAATATCAGCCAAGACTCTTCGGCGACACAGAGACAACAAAGTAAAAAGTCCTTGTACGCCACGTTTAGGACGTTATAACAACGCCCTCAGTAATGAATTAGAACTGGCTATTGTAGTTTGTATTAAAGACATGGAGAGGCGCATGTTCGGACTGAATACAAAAGATATTAGGAAATTGGCCTTTGACTTTGCAGAACAATCAAATTCTCCGCATCCTTTTAACAGAGAAACTAGAATGGCTGGTCTGGATTGGATGAATTCAGCTCGAGTTGTTGGTTTCAATTAGCCTAAAGTTGACCAGTTTTTCTTAATTTATGCAGAAATACTGCAGAAACATGATTTTTCAGCTAATAATATCTGGAATATGGATGAAACGGGTGTCACAACAGTTCAAAATCCAACTAAAGTTGTAACTACAAGAGGAAAGAAGCAAGTTGGAAAGATTACTAGTGGCGAGAGAGGAGAGCTAGTCACTGTAATTTGCTGCATAAATGCCAGTGGTAATTTTCTACCTCCAATGTTCATTTTTCCCAGGAAAAATATGAGGGAAACTTTGATGAATGGTGCACCACCTCAATCAATCGGGGATGTAAGTGACTCAGGGTGGACTGATGGAGATCTCTTCATAAAATGGCTAAGACACTTTGTGAAGTTAACAAACAGCACAAAGAACTCGCCCAATCTCATTGTGCTTGATGGACATCATAGTCATAAAACACTGGATGCTGTTAATTTCTGCCGTGAAAATGGTATCGAACTTTTGACATTACCGTCCCATTCATCTCATAAGATGCAACCTCTTGATTGCGCTTATTTCAAATCATTGGAATCAGCCTACAATTCTAGTGCCAACAATTGGATGCTTAGCAATCCTGGCAAGAGAATGTCCATTTATGATGTTGCTGGAATATGTAGTAAAGCTTTTTTGAGAACAGCAGTGGCAGAAAAAGCTGTGAACGGTTTCCATGTCACTGGTATTTGGCCTTATAATAAAGACATCTTTATGAATGAACAGTTCATAGCAACTGACTTGACAGATGCTCCAGATCCCAATGAGCCTTCCACGAGCAGTGAACGAAGACCTCTACCAGAGGAGAATTCCACGAGCAGTGAACGAAGACATCTACCAGAGGAGCCTTCCACGAGCAGTGAACGAAGACCTCTACCAGAGGAGCCTTCCACGAGCAGTGAACGAAGACCTCTACCAGAGGAGCCTTCCACGAGCAGTGGACGACAACCTCTTGCTTTGCGTAACCTTCCAAATCTTCAATCTAATTCAGAGAACTCAAATGCAGATGAGAGCATCAACACTCAGGATATTTCGAATGAAACATCTGAAACTATTGTAAGGCAAATAATGGTTGTCCCTAAGTGTGTTAATGAGAGGAAAAGGACGAGACGATGTGAAAGTGCCTCTCATCTTACGTCAACCCCTTCAAAGCAGATATTGGAAGAAAAGAAGCGAGAGAAAGATAACAAAGCAGAGAGAATGAAAAAGAAGAAGGCTACTCGTCAATTGAAAATAGTTTAACTCGAATGACAGTTTAGAAGATGAAGAATGGCATTGTCTTGTTTGTGGTGAACCATTTGCCAACAGTCGGTCACGAGAAAAATGGATCCAATGTGTTTCATGTTTGAAATGGGCACATGGAGAGTGTACTTCGGGGGATCGTGGATATGTTTGACAAAACTGCGATAGTGAATGAACTTCATTAAAATAATTCTGAAGGAATATTATTTACAAGTGTCATTTATTTTCAGCTTAATTAGCTATAACATTTTATTTTTTATATGGTAATTATTGTTTATTTTTGTTTACAAACCAAAGGAAATGTGATATATTATGTTAATTTACTAAAGGAATTGTGATATTATAATCCTATTTTTAGTCTTTATTTTGTATTATTAAAAGGAATTTATACTTCTATGTTATATATGGTAATTATTATTTATTTTTGTTTATAAAACTAAAAGAAATGTGATATATTATATTAATTTACTAAAGAAGTTGTGATATTATCCTATTTTAGTCTTCATTTTGTATTATTAAAAGGAATTTATACTTCTATGTTGATTTACTTCCCTTTTAGATAAATTAAATAGGAGTGGGGTAAAGGGCCCATGGGTAGGCTTCTTGCCCCAAGTGGGTAGGCCCATTGCCCCAAGGCAGGGGCAATGGGCCCCATTTATATTTTTCAGAAAAACTCTTATATCTCAATTAATAATTTGAATATTTCAACAAAAACTGTACAGAATGTAGTCAGCTATTAGGGGAACATATCTAGACTGTCAAAATAATTCAAAGAGTAGCTATTCCATTTTTATAGGTTATTAAAAAAAAAGGGGGGCGCGTTGCCCCACACTACCCTAAATCAATTTCAAAATAATTTTATCAGTAAATAAAATGTGTTATAGACTTATAGTTAGCATTATAATAAGGCTAAGATATCTGCAACTAAACAGACATGAAATGCACATGACAATTACGGCTTGCTTTTATTTAAGATAGTTACCCCTTTTTCAGAACTATTATAATCAAAGAAAACGTATAGAGGCTAAAACTAAATTAATTGATATTACTAAATACCAATCTGAGTCTTCTGAGAAATGAATAAATTAAGCATTGATTGTCAATTTTAAAATATCTGAATATAATCTATGTATACTTGGCAGACGAATCAAATATATAATAAACCTTAATTTAAAGTAGCCGTTGATTCTTAAAGCGGCCGGGTAATTATATCCTCTTGCATGTAGAAGGTAGCAGTTGTAGGAGCTTCAGCTTATGTAAATAAATAATCACATTTATATAAAAATAACTTAGTTTTCAATTCTGGTGTATGGCAAACAACAATGTATAACATGTTAAAACTTTCGAATGAAATGACAACACTAAAATATAACGTATTTTTAACCATTGACGAAGTGTTTGATTGTGTGTATGGCCTATGGGTAGGTAATAATAATATAAGCATAATACTTACTATTACTTAGTACAGTAGGAATTACATTAATAAAAAATACATATTGATTGTATAGATATTAGGTATGACTAAATCTATTACTAGTAATTAGAAGCGGGAGAATAATTATACTAATTAAACCATGATCAGTCACTAATCAACAAGTATGACGAACATTAGTTCCTTATGATTGGCCACCTGACGATAATAGAATTGGAAGTGACCGAACATAGATATTGCTATGACGATTACTAGCATTTTAGACTAATGGGACATTTTTACTTTTAATTGCTTAAGTAATAATATAAATGTGTTTATGTGTAAAGCGATTGGAAAGATAAAAATTCCAGCTTTGTAATGATAGTTGCATCGCGTTGGTAGCGTTTATATGTGACTTGTTATTGTTATTTGTTTTTAATTTATCCTTAAGTGACCGATTACTGGCACAAACACCCTATGTCTCATAAACTATTAAACTCGCCATTTGTCTCTCCAGCTCTCTCCAAAACTCAACAAATTCTCTCCAAAATGATCAAATTTTCATAAATTCTCTCCAAAATAACATTGTAGCATAAGAGAAAAATAGATAAAACTCGCCATTTGCATTTGAAGGGCTCAAAATAACTGTCACAAACTCGCCATTAAAATGGCGAGTTTGGACATGCTTTATTACTTGGGCAGAATTTTGAACATTTTTCCAAGACTCTCTGCGGGAGTTTTTTTTATTGAATTTTAGAAATTGGAGATCTTAAATTATTTCCTATGTTACCATTAATTTTGCTGCGGGAGATTTTGAATTAATTCCTATGTTACCATTAATTTAGCTGCAGGAGATTCTGAATCTGCTGCTGAGAGTCAGAGAGTAACTCTCTCTCAAAATAAAATCTCTGCGGGAGAAGAGGCTTATTCTGCAGACTGGCAGCTTCATACCAGTCTGTATTTTGTGGTAAATTCCACCGACATGTCATGATGTCGGTGGAATTTTTTCCCCTTTAAAAATAATATTCTGACAAAGTGGATTTTTAACTATTTATTCCTATATTACCATTAATTTTTGATGGATAAATTGTGAAAATGTTGGTGAATCAGCCAAATTACTGGAAATTTATGGTGGATTTTTTCAGCTTTTTTGAAAAAGTCAGTGGGATTTTGTGCACCAAATACAGACTGGGCTTCATATATGATATCTGGTCCGACGGTCCGTTAACTTTACTTGGTTGAATTATTTATATTTGGCCAATAATTGGAATAAGAATAAAGCTAATTTTGGAATCATAGATAGGGTGATTCCAGCCTGTATTTTGTGGTAAATTCCACCGACATGTCGGTGGAATTTTTTCCTCTTTGAAAATAATATTCTGGAAATTCGGTGGAATTTCAGCTATTTATTCCTAAGTTACCATTAATTTTCGGTGGATAAATTGGGAAAATGTTGGTGGATCAGCTAAATTAATAGAAATTTATGGTGATTTTTTTCAGCTTTTTGCAAAAGTCAGTGGAATTTTGTGCACCAAATACAGACTGGGGGTGATTGTGCCAGTAATCGGAATAGCAGACACATTAAGTATAATTTTCGATATAATATATTAACATTAGGGTCGTGCAAAATAAATTATTAAAGATCAAACTATTCTATTTGATTAGTAACCCTCTCCTAATCATTTCACCACACATAATAACAGGTAGCATCCAATCATTGTCGGAAAGTCAAGTTATCGGTCAGTTCGTAACTTCGTTGTATTTTTCGTAAGAGAATGGTTCCTCTTTGAAACTCCTGAGTGTGTTTCAGTAGCTTTTAATGTACCAGGTGTATGATTTCCTAGATGTACAATTTACGATCTATCAGTGCAATTTAAAATATAAGCAAACAAATACTTACTTTTTATTTAAAATGGTAATCTGATCAATCACTAGATTATCAGAACATCTAATTTCAGTGTTCGGACAGACTGGCCAATTAAACAAAGAATCCATCCGTCCACCCTGACGATTACTGGAAAAACTTCCAGTCATGCGTCCGATAACAAACTGGTCTTTTAACTCATTAATTTAGACCGTTACATTGGTTAATAACATTAAGGGGACCGCCCCCCGAAGAAATATCGTAATCTTATCATTATTTTTTATTGTGTAAATAGTTGCTTTATAACCTTCTTATAGTGTGTGCAAAATACCAGACGTATCATATAACTCTAACCCCCCTGAGGAGAGGGAGAAAGGGAAAAGTGGGCCGGGGCGTAGGGAGTCAATATGTACTCCAAAAACCATCTCTCAGCCAATTATAATTCGTAATAATTAATTATCTCGCTATATCTGGTATCTAACATACCAGTATAACACGCCCACACCAATGAATGCAAAGAGAGATTAGTCAGTTGTCCCCCAACCTTCGAAGTGGATGGATGCTGCATGTCAGATCATCAAACTTTGAAAGGAAATTCCTACTAATTCTGATATCTACAAATCTTGTAATTCAAAACTCTACCCCTGGTTTTTGGTTAAAGCTAGAGCATTGCGGTTTTTTGCATTCAATTTTCCATAATGATATCTACAATATGATCGCCTTCGATTTTTGATTTTCGAATTTGTTGTAGAAAATTTTTTCTGACAAATTTTGTTTTTCAAAATTTTTGGTTTACTTTTTATGAAAAAGTCGAAATTTAGAAAACCCATTCGAAAATCAAAAATCGAAGGCAATCATATTGTAGATATCAGTATGGAGAATCGAATGCAAAAAACTGCAATGCTCTAGCCTCTACGGTTCTACCAAAAACCAGAGGTAGAGTTTTTGAAAATGGTTCGAAATTTGTTCGAAATTCGAATAACTCGTTTTCTATGGGTCTAATCGAAAAAATGTCAGGAACAAAAACGATAGATAATTCAATTTTATATATACATACAAGGTTTCAGAACCATAACTTCAATAATAAATTTTTTTTAAAAATTTTGGGGTAGTCCCCTTAATGAATAAATTTTGAGATAGTTATGCTTGTATATTCTCCGAATAAAATACGTTATTACTCATAACAAGATATGATTATACTTTAACTTCAAATTTATAGATATTTTACATAATAATACTAAATTAATTAGTGTCATGTGTGAATTATATATGGCGTTTGTCAATAACCAAAATACGTAAAATTCAATCAGAAGGATTTAGAATCAACAGAAAACAGGACTTCCACTCCAGGTTGTGACGTCATTAATAGCAACAAAAAATGGTTAAATCTACATCACAATAGTGGAAGAGAGGGCAAACCAGAGGAAATGTAGAATGCATATAATAACGGCATTTATTTTTAAAGGGGACGTTCGAATATGTCCCGTTCAAACTTAAACAAAACAACAGTTGTTAATTAGGGGCCGAAAATTACTTAGGAACCTTTGGAACCATTTCAATGAAAATCTAATGGAGGTACAGCAATTTCAAAATAATTTTTATCGGTAAATAAAATGTGTTATAGTCTTATAGTTAGCATTATAATAAGGCTAAGATATCTGCAACTAAATAGACATGAAATGCGCATCACAATTACGGTTTGGTATTATTTAAAATAGTTACCCATTTTTTCAGAACTATTCTAATCAAAAGAAAACGTGTAGACGCTGCTGGCTGGATAACTAAATTAATAAATATCACTGAATATCTATTGCTGAGTCTTCTGAGAAATGAATAAATTAAGTATTGATTGTCAATTTTAAAACATCTGAATATAATCAATGTGTATACTTGGCGGACAAATTAAATGTATGATAAATCTTATTTAAAGTAGCCGTTGATTCTTAAAGTGAGTAATTATTTCCTTTTGCTTGTAGAAGGTGGCAGTTGTAGGAGCTTTAGCTTATGTAAATAAATAAATAAATTGTGTGTATGGGTAGGTAATAATATTATAACATAATACTTACGATTACTTAGTACAGTAGGAATTACAATAATAATAAAAAATACATATTGATTGTAGCTATTGATAGTAGGTATGACTAAATCTATTGTTAGTAATTAGAAGCGGGAGACTAATTAGACTATATATATATTATTATAGATGAGGAACATTAGTTCCTCATCATTGGCCACCTGACGATAATAACATTGGAAGTGACCGAACATAGATATTGCTATGGCGATTACTAGCATTTTAGACTAACGAGACATTTTTACTTCTAATTGCATAAGTAATAACATAATGTGCTTATTTGTAATACGATTGGAAGATAAAGATTCCAGCTTTTTAATGATAGTTACATCGTGTCAGTAGAGTTTATATGTGACTTGTTATTGGTATTTGTTTGTAATTTTTCCTTAAGTGACCGATTACTGGCACAAACACCCTACTACATTGAAGGATTTAAGCTTTTAGCTAGGGCTGTACCGATACTATCTGTATTGGTATCCCGTATCCCTTATACCGGCCATTTTTTGGGTATTGGTACTCGATATTGGATCGGAAAATAATAACAAAAATGCTGATGAAGCTACCACCAATATTATTTGAATGTCTATTATTTTTCAAACAATTACTTACAATGTTTGTTATTGCTTAATTGCTTTAGATTCAATTGTTATGAAAAAAAATTTGATGAAGATCATCATAAATAATTAATTTGGTATAAAATGTGCTTCCTTGAGTTAAACAGCAGTAGATGACCCAGTCTGTATTTGGTGCACAAAATCTCACTGACTCTTAGAAAAAGCTGAAAAAAATCCACCATAAATTTTCAGTAATTTGGCTAATCCACCAACATTTTCTCCATTTTTCCACCGAAAATTCCAGTCTGCAAAGCATGCACAATCAGTCTCCAGATAATTAATTTTTGGGGCAATTTCTCTCCAAATATTTTCAAATTTCCAAAATGGCCAAAGTCTCAAAATAGCTACTCTCCAATAATTACATGTAAACATAGGAATTAATTAGAAAATTGTCGCTCTGAATTCGGGAGACTAATTTCAAGACTTCAATAGTCGCCGGATAAACTTCACAACTTCATGCATCTTTTGCAGACTTCCGAAAATTAATGGTAACATAGGAATAAATAGCTAAAAATCCACCGACTTTGTTAGAATATTATTTTTTCAAAGGAGAATTTCTGTCGGTGGAATTTAACATGAAATACAGTCTGGTTGATGACAATCATCGGACAATGTTATTAAAAACTAAACATGTTCAGACCTGACACAGACCTTGTTTCAAAGTGTGGCAGGAAAGTCGCCAGTTTAGTGAGAAAATAGATCCAGGTCGCCACATTTAAGATACTTTAAAGAAATTTTTTGACTTCCTAGTGAAGATTTAACACTTGAGAACATCCCTATGCTGATATGCTCCATGTCTGATGCATGTGTATCTCTTGAGAATATTTTATGAGTGATTTACTTTAATTTACAGGTTTTCCAACTTATTTCACCCCTCAAAAGTTGCCAGTGTACTGGTGACTTTGTCCATACTTTGAAACATGAGACACAGAGCAGATGTAAAAATATCAACTGAATCAATTATGACAGAAGTATTACAATTGTAATGATTACCAAGGTGGTAATAATTATTATTCTGGTTAAATTGTTATAAAAAAGAAATAAAAAGTTTTAAAATCGTATGATTAAAACATATAAATTATAAGTTTACATACCGTGACGTATGTATAGTAGGGTGGAGCATTTTTTCAACTTTTCAGAGTTGGGCTAGGTAATAGAATATTTTTTTGCTTTGGTGCATAAAAATATGGTATGCTAAATTTTCATCACCCACAAGGGCCCCAAAGATATGAAAAATCACTAAAAATCATATTTATTTTTTTAAATTCTATTTTCTATCAAATCACTCCTTAATAAAGACACATAATAAAAAAATAACCACCTTAAAATGCAGTAAAAATTTCAAAGCCATAACATACAGTCTTCATCCCCCACCAGAGGTCTTAAAATTAAGGGAAAATATGTGAAAATACCCAAATCACTCCTTAATAAAGACACATAATAAAAAAATAACCACCTTAAAATGCAGTAAAAATTTCAAAGCCATAACATACAGTCTTCATCCCCCACCAGAGGTCTTAAAATTAAGGGAAAATATGTGAAAATACCCAAATCACTCCTTAATAAAGACACATAATAAAAAAATAACCACCTTAAAATGCAGTAAAAATTTCAAAGCCATAACATACAGTCTTCATCCCCACCAGAGGTCTTAAAATTAAGGGAAAATATGTGAAAATACCCAATTTCATTATGAGTTTAAGTTTATTTCAATTGTTAAAATAAGAATGTTTATGATACTCTGTACCAATATTTTAATTCATAAATATATAAATAGTATTTATTAAATATATATTAAAGTTATTTCATACCCCACGAGGTCCCCCCAATCCTCATATAATGGAGCCTCGATCCCTTAAAAAGTTAAAATCTTAAAGAATCCAACTGTTAATCTTAAGATTACAGAATAGTTAAATTTACTTGGAAAGTGTAAGTACCTTTTGATTTTTGGGGCAAAACATTAATTAATAAAGTTGAAAAGTTTCAGTACCTCCCAAAGAAATACAGAGATTAAATAGATGGTGTATAGTTTCACGGTAGCGCAGTGGTACGATCTTTCGCCTCAAGCGAGTGAGGTCGTCTGTTCGAGTCCCTCACTGACTCTGTGAGATTCATGCACAGTATGAAAAAGTGTTTACTGGCCAGGATGGAGTCACCTCTCTGTGATTATTGTTAATCAATTGGGATTATTATTATTTTATTAAATATTATTGATAAATGGTGTCCTCCAAAATAATGATTATTATGCCCAACTGAATAATCTAATACTCATAATGATTCATGACGAATCACTTGCAATTCGCAACTGGAATTGAAAAGAGTTCTCAAGACATGGAATTTTCAAAATGGCTTACCAGTATGCAAATTCCAATTCCCAAATATAAAATATAATGTTACAGTTTATTATTAAATGATCAACTGCCATCAAGTAAATGAATTGGTGGAGTTCTTACCCCCTAAGTAATAAGTATGACGATATGCTATGAAAATAGCTACAGATTGCAGATTCCAAATAATAAATAAATACTCTTACTGAATTCTCAATCAATAACAAATAATTTCACCGATGTATCCAATATTTTAAATAGGAAAATCAACGAGAGATGAAGACTGTATTCTATGGCTTTGAAATTTTTACTGCATTTTAAGGTGGTTATTTTCTTATGTGTCACTATTACGGACTGATTTGATAGAAAAGAGTATTTAAAAAAAATATTAACTAAAATACAATTTTTAATGATTTTTCATATCTTTGGGGCTCTTGCGTGTGATGAAGATAATGATCCAGGGGTCTAAAATTTTGCATACCTTATTTTTATGCACCAAAGCAATAAAATATCACTATTACCAAACCCAACTCTGAAAAGTTGAAAAGATGCTCCACCCTAATGTATAGTTTGTAAACAAAATGGCTAATAGAATGATGCGCTAAAAGTAGGTATATACCAAACAGACTCAGACGTGTATCAAACTTGTACTATAATGGTTATGTAGAATAAATTGTAGCTATTCATTTTCAAGAATATTGCTAAATAAAATTTAATTAATCATGTTTTGGATTATAACCAATGATCAAAATACCTAAAATTTATTAATATTATATTTAAAAACTAACAGGATGAATCCATGAATATACCAATTCATTACATCAGTTTCTTATCACTATTCCACGCCACACATACGTCATCGATGCTGCCAACCAATAGCAGTGTGCATTCAGTCTTAAGAAAATTGAATGGGAGTATTGCATCAGAGTCGGTAACTTATTGGTAGATAGATAATAGATTGTGAATACCTACATACATATCAGGCTTGTCAAATCTGATAATTTTATATCACATTTGGTACATTTAATTTATAAATAAAATGAATAATAATTGTATATAATTATAAAATATCTGTTTCGGGAGTATCGGAATATCGGTGATTTTTAAGTATCAGTATATCGGTATCGGAAGATTCCAAAACCTAGTATTGGTACTTGTATCGGTAACGGCAATAGTTATGTTATCGGTACAGCCCTAAGCAAAAGTTTTTTTTCCAATTTTTAATTAATTGTTCTTCACAACTTCAAAATGGATCACATTTTTTCAATTAATAAAATATGTAAAATTAATGTATAATCATTAATTATAATTCGACTAATTGGTCTCCTTCTGGCAAATCTTACTAATAAACAGTCTCCTTCGCTTAATAAACAAGCGAGTTCTTCAATTTAACTATTTTGGGTAATAATTTATTACTTTTCCTTTTCTTCATTTTAAAATTTTCCTTGATTTGTATTAACTATTTAGGTGACTTTATTATTTTTGGTATCCAAAATACTTCTTATTTCTTAGTTCTATATTTTTCTTCAAAATTAGTCTAAATTAGGTTATTGACCAAGTAAAATACCATACACTCTCCATTTATCTCTCCAGCTCTCCCAAAAATAACCAAATTCCTCTCCAAAATGATCAAATTATCATAAATTCTCTCCAAAATAACATTGTAGCTTTTGGTTAATTCATATTGTGCAGCAATAGGGAAGGTTAAATAACACACAAATAAGTTAATGAGAAAGTACCTACTAAAGAATGAAGGTCTACTGGTTATCATTTTCACTATTTTAGAAATGAAATAATACAGGCTTGTGGAAATATATGAATATAAAATGTAAATGATATTGATATTGATTCTAACAGTAGCACAGGAGGAAATTAGATATTTCTCACCATTTAAAATTGAAGGGCTCAAAATAAATGGTGAGTTTGGACATGCTTTATTACCTGGGTTATTGACATTGGACAATGAATATTTTATTATTCGAAAGCTCTGAAAAATAAAAGGATATAGCTACAACTTTTTCGTCATTTCCATTGTGCTGGATTTCATAAATCATTAATTATATAATTTATAAGGTTGTATATTTCTAAAAGACAGCAAAATAAAGTTTTCTGGTCTGTTATCTTTACCAGCTTAATTTCTGGTCCGTTATCTTTACAGCTTAATTAGACGGGATAGGAATTAATTCAAAATTCTCCCGCAGCTAAATTAATGGTAATCTCAAAGATCTAAAATCCTAGTAGTTGAAAATGATATTCTATCACAGTTGGTGGAATTTTAGCTAATTATTCAGTATTCCTATGTTACCATCAATTTTCAGCGGCTAAAGCCAAAATTACCACTCTACATAATGTGTCTCTTGCCCTGCAGAGATTTTAATTTGAGAGAGAGTTACTCTAACTCACAGCAGTAGATTCAGAATCTTCCGTAGCTAAATTAATGGTAACATAGGAATCCAATCTGCAAAGCATGCACAATCCGTCTCCAGATATTTAATTTTGGGGGTAATTTGTCTCCAAAGATTTTCCAATTTCCCCCCCAAAATGACCAAAAATCTCAAAATTTTCTCCACTAATTACATGTAAACATAGGAATTAATTAGAAAATTGTCGCCAGATAATTCAGGAGACTAATTGCATGGCCTGTACAGTTGCCCGATAAAACTTCATGATGAAGTTGTGAAGTTTATCTGGACTTGTAATTTACCTGCATTTCCCTAAGTAATTTAAGGCCTGGGGAATCTGCCACAGTGTTTCATTAGTCTGCTAATGGAGTCTTCAACCAAGTAAAAACTGTAAAATATTATGGCTTATTAACTCTCCATTTGTCTTTTCCATAAGAAACTGAAACTCTCCAAAATGATTAAATTATCATTAATTCTCTCCAAAATAACATTGTAGGCTTGTAGCATAGGAAAATATTAGATATTTCTCTCTATCTGCAATTGATTGGCTCAAATTAGCTCTCATTAACTCGCCAATAAAATGGCAAGAAAGGACATGCTTTATTACCTGGATCTCCATTCAGAAATGAAACAACTAGCTAATTATCTCTGGATATAATTTAGATTTCCTCAATTTTTCAGTTTAAATCAAATTATCATTAAAATGACTCATCTGTTCGATGCAGAGAGGATTCGCCTTCTCTGTGCCTGTGGATTGTTGCGCCCCATCACTGCAATTTACTTCTGCCGACACTGCACCAAGTTGCGATGTGCAAACTGTGTGTCACATGAGGTTTGTATTCTGTACCATATCTACTAATTTTTTTTTAGCCAAGTTAGGTGTGAGCCACATTACTGGATGAGACGTAGTAAAACATCACATAGGCAACTTTAAAGGGGTATAATAAAGATGTATATAAAAATTGAATCTCTCGTATAATACTTTCATAGGATGCACATGCATCAGATATGAAGTTTAATGATATTTTCAATTGGAATATCTTTTAAAGGTCCTTCTCTTGGCTCCGGAAAAAAATGAGTGTATATCATAATACTATAGAACTAAGGTCTCTGATCATTAATCTGTAAACCACATAAAATTTTGGTCAATACATATATTTGTTTATAAACTTATAAAAAATTTAATACTCTGTGCTCAACAATTGTCCTAAACACAACTATGATGCTGTAGAAAAAATATTGTACACTCATTGTTTTGATCTTCAATTTGAATGCTATAAATAAGAATTCTTATAGGGTGTAAAATATTCCCTGAAGTATGTATATAAACGTTATACCTTCAAACAAATATTTAATGAATGATTAAGCATACCTGCCTAGCTGACATTCAAAACAAACTGTGTAGCTACATTATTTTTCTTTGGACTGATTTTATAAGGTTTACAGCAAAATGTTTAGCATCAACCCAATTAAATATAACAATAACAAAACTATGCTTGGAGGGGACCTATAAGCTTATTGTTTTTTAAATATCTTAAATATACCTGGTGAAATATAGCAGAACCTGATTAGTTTTGGGTTCACAAATCTTGGAGACAAATTCATTTCATAACTACACTAGTGACTTTCCAGTGATTTACAAAGAGCTTTTCTAGAAAACACTATTTACCCTCTGGGTTATTATGTAAAGTGTAAACATAAAGATTGATTACCTCATGTTTCGAGCTTTCACAAAAATTATCTAAAAAATCAAACTAAAAGTTAATGGTTCTCATTGTATTTTGTGTAACTAATCACTGCTCATGAGATATCTTGGACTATTGCTATGTTTTCCCTTCTATTATATATTCCTGTAGCTACTGGTGCACTACAATTGAAAAAAAAAACAGATTTTTTATGGTACATGCTTCTGTTTTTTCCCTATTAGTAGCTAGCTATTACTCTTGCTTTTAGTTTGTTTTCATGATATGATATATTGAAAAATAGATTCCATCTCAGATACCACGATTTGTAACTAACTTTTAATAACCAATTACATTAGGCTTATTTTTTCTGCATACTACTGAATGAAAATTCTCTAACTAATGAGCATCATTAATGTTGAATTATAACTAATTACCAAAGTACATTCATGGTGTAGGAGAAACTGATATCCACCAATAGTCAACAAACTAGTTTATGATTTTGAAAGTCATAAGATCTAAAGCTTATGACTGTAATAGTCATACTACCATCATTTTATAATAAAGCTCGGAAATTTTCTATCCGGTAATTTGTTAAGAAAAATGAACATCTGCCAATTTATTTATTACTCAAGAAGTAAACAATACAAGGTGAAATATTTCTGATGGTATTAGTCCACTTTTAACAGTCTATAGGGTGTAAATGAAGTATATATTCTTTGCTGATAGTGACTAGCTAATTAAATTGTATATTGGTATTACATTACAAAGTTCATGGTAAAGAGCTTGTACTGAATTACAGTTTTTAGGTTGGCTCGTAGGCTTCATTTTCCTCCTGCTAATCAATTAACTACTGTTAACGTTATGTAGATAAATACGAGTGTTCTTATTTTCAGATGGATATGCTCTACTGTCCTCACTGTTTGGAGAACATGCCTGCACCTGAAGCAAGACTGAAGAAAAACAGGTGAAATAGTCAATCTGATGTACTTCTATTCATTGGTTTTAGGTAGGCTTGTATGCATAATTCACCATCACCTCTTCATTTTCCTCTTCCATATGTGAGTGCAGCCCTTTCTGTCACATTCCTTAATTACATTCGCAGAATGCGGGAAGGTCATATTTTAGCCGTCGTTTAATTTAAGTGACTGCATTCACAGAGTAGCTTTTCTGTATTCATGAGCATTGTCACATGTCTGATGGTTGGTGACTTTGTTCATTGTGCTATTTTTATTCTGACCTCTTCCTAATTAAGACGGTTAGAGTAGACATAAAAGTCTCCTTCTTTAACACTTCAATCACTTGCAGGTGTGGAAACTGTTTTGACTGTCCTAGTTGTGGTCAAAGCTTGTCCACCAGAGCTGGTTGCATCCAGACTAGTGATCCCGAGCAACCCAGCAAGATGATCGTGCGTAAACTTTACTACCTTGCTTGTGCTGGTTGCCGATGGACTAGCAGAGACGTCAATATTCCTGACCAGACAGTTGGTAAGTTGGTACCCCTGACCAGACAGTTGGTAAGTTGGTACCCTTTACTAGACAGTTGGTACCCCTGACCAGACAGTTGGTACCCCTGACTATACAGTTGGTACCCCTGACTAGACAGTTGGTACCCCTGACTAGACAGATGGTAACCATGACCAAACAGTTGTTGAGTTGGTACCCCTGACTATACAGTTGGTACCCCTGACTACACAGTTGGTACCCCTGACTAGACAATTGGTACCCCTGACTAGACAATTGGTACCCCTGACTAGACAATTGGTACCCCTGACTACACAGTTGGTACCCCTGACTAGACAGTTGGTACCCCTGACTAGACAGTTGGTACCCCTGACTAGACAGTTGGTACCCCTGACCAGACAGTTGGTGAGTTGGTATCCCTGACTATACAGTTGGTACCCCTGACCAGACAGTTGATACCCCTGACCAGACAGTTGATAACTTGGTACCCCTGAGCCCCCAGGGGCTCTATCCTGAAGCTGTCTGTGGTGAATGGAAGAGAAGGGGGGTGGTGTCCCTTGGGCCCTGAACTGTTGTTATTTGGATTATGGATTGTGTTTTTTCATTTTCACCATGTTTATCATTTTTTTTTTAACGCTACTTGCAGTTTTAGAGGATAGCGCTAGGGTTATGCTCTTCAACTACGCCGTCTTAGAATTTTGTGTTAGGTAGGCTCGTAGGCTTCATTTACTAGCTATCACCTCTTCATTTTCCTCTTTCATCCGTGAGTGCAGCCATCGGTGCTTGTCTCTTTTCGTCACATTCCTTGGTAAGTGACTGCATTCACATAGTAGCTTTTCTGTATCCATGAACATTGTTCACCAACTGATGGTAGGTTTCTTTGTTCATGGAGCCACTTTCCCTTCTGACTGCTTCTTCCGTCCCTTGTACTTAAATTCCTTTTGTTCCGAAGCAGTACACCTCTACCAAATAATAATACATTGTTTGACAATTCTTACCTTATTGAAAATATGAGCTTACATTTCACAGCACATTAGTTTTCTTCTTTAGTTCAATTCTTTACTCTGATGCCAGTGAACATTAATTTGACTAATTTTTCAGCGACTGGTGGGTGGAGCGAGCAGGAGCCTCCCAATCTAGCGAGACTGCAGGCTGTGCTGGAGCACTACCGGGCAGTGGCGCAGAGGGACAAGCTAGAGAGGTTGGTTAGAATTAACGCTTGTTGGCAAACATCAGTGATGTCTTCTTTCAGTGCTTTTTAATGCAAGATGATACGGTACTGTTCCTTACTTGTATGAATGACGTGACTGTTGAATTTGAAGTAACTATATATTTTTTTCACGGACACTGAATCACTGGGAGTAGAGTGACGGATAAAAAACTGATGTGTGAACAACCGTTTACCGTGTTCAACTGTTCATGTAAACTCTCACTTTAGATACTGACACAATGGAGCAGACTACTTTGCTATAATCATTAGTTACTCGAATCTTTGCTTTTTTATTTCAATTAAAATCAATTAAATTAATAGTGGTGCGCACTTGTACTTGTCCGCAATGTATATTACTGTCGGAAATGATATTTTCTGCGTATACTGCGAACGTCTGATAACTTGGAGCAAGAGTACTTCTTTAGAATTTTTAAAATTATGTTCCAATTGAACAGTGTTCTAATATTAAAGTAGTTTTCTTAATAATAATTTTGCTATTTATTTTATGTTAATTCAATCCATGTTCAAACTTTGAAAATTGTAATAGCTACATGCTATAACATCTTAGCTAGGGTAAGTGTCAAGTTATCGGACGGTTGCACATTTCTGATCATATAAGAAAACATGTGTATATAATTGGACATTTCAATTGGTATCCATGGTACCTGAGATATGGATACTGGTTGAAATGTCCAATTCTATATTTTTTCCTTATAGCTAGGATCGAAAATGTTAAACCATTCGATAACTCTGAACATCTTTCATTTTAGATTTTTCTACACTGTCCCTTGTTTTGAGTTGAAACTTGATAAGTTGATATTTTTTCTCTTATTTCTTTTCAAATCATAACAATCAACACCAGATGGCATCACTAATAACTGCTAACTGTAGAAACAACAACCATCAGAATAGTGAAAAGTCGAAATAGCAAATTGTTTGGCTGCTAAGAATTCTAAACAGACTTGTAACATTATCAAATTAAAAGATTGCTTTTCAACACTAGCTACTGAATATATAATAGTTAGCTAGCTAATTAGTAGCTAACTCAAGTTAAATCACTATTTTCTTTCCTCTTCATTTGATTAAAGAAAATGATTTATTAAGGCTTATGAATTTAAACTATTTTATAACTCTTATCTCTTAAACATATTCCAATATGTTTTTAAATGGAGAAATTTTGTTTTAAAAAAAATTGTACAAGAAATTTGTAATGTGTTTTTTATTTCAGAGAGAAGTTGCGTCTTGCGAGCACCAAACTGAAAAACTCTCCTTTGTACCTCAGAGATGTCACTGATAGAACTTCTGTCTCTGCAGGTAAGTTACACCTACCTACTGGGGTAATTTACACCTACCTACCTACTGGGGTAATTTACACCTACCTACCTACTGGAGTAAGTAACACCTACCTACTAACTGGGGTAAGTTACACCTACCTACTAACTGGGGTAAGTTACACCTACCTACCTACTGGGGTAAGTTACACCTACCTACCTACTGGAGTAAGTTACACCTACCTACCTACTGGGGTAAGTTACACCTACCTACCTACTGGGGTAAGTTACACCTACCTACCTACTGGGGTAAGTTACACCTACCTACCTACTGGGGTAAGTTACACCTACCTACCTACTGGGGTAAGTTACACCTACCTACCTACTGGGGTAAGTTACACCTACCTACCTACTGGGGTAAGTTACACCTACCTACCTACTGGGGTAAGTTACACCTACCTACCTACTGGGGTAAGTTACACCTACCTACCTACTGGGGTAAGTTACACCTACCTACCTACTGGGGTAAGTTACACCTACCTACCTACTGGGGTAAGTTACACCTACCTACCTACTGGGGTAAGTTACACCTACCTACCTACTGGGGTAAGTTACACCTACCTACCTACTGGGGTAAGTTACACCTACCTACCTACTGGGGTAAGTTACACCTACCTACCTACTGGGGTAAGTTACACCTACCTACCTACTGGGGTAAGTTACACCTACCTACCTACTGGGGTAAGTTACACCTACCTACCTACTGGGGTAAGTTACACCTACCTACCTACTGGGGTAAGTTACACCTACCTACCTACTGGGGTAAGTTACACCTACCTACCTACTGGGGTAAGTTACACCTACCTACCTACTGGGGTAAGTTACACCTACCTACCTACTGGGGTAAGTTACACCTACCTACCTACTGGGGTAAGTTACACCTACCTACCTACTGGGGTAAGTTACACCTACCTACCTACTGGGGTAAGTTACACCTACCTACCTACTGGGGTAAGTTACACCTACCTACCTACTGGGGTAAGTTACACCTACCTACCTACTGGGGTAAGTTACACCTACCTACCTACTGGGGTAGCTAAGTTTCAAATTATCGCACTTCTACATCTTCGGTCATAGCTATAAGAAAATTAATGGTTTAAAAATATATATAACTTCCAATTTTAATTGGTCGGTATCAGAATACCTACCAATTAAATAATAATTATTATTTTAATTTTTCTTACATGACCGAATAAGTGGAACTGTCCAATAATTTGTGACTCACCCTACCTCTATGTCATCTTGAGTCCAGCTCTATACCTAAGCTATGATTGTTGTTGTAGACCATTTAACATTCAACTTCTTAATTTCTTCATCAATTTACCTTTTTTTAGTTACAAAGTTAAGAGCATAGCTATGGTTTTATATAGCTAGTCTTTTTATATTTTTGAAATTTGAATTTTTTTCTTCAAAAATTGACTTTCACTGATCTAGATGGTGGGAATAATTTCAAATAAAACATAGTGTGTATACTGTTAGAGTTTGAAAAAGCTTATGATATTTTGAATTTGTTTTCCCAATTTTTTTATATACAGTAGTGAGCATAAGTTAAGGGACAGTGAAACAAATTCAACATTTTTGTTTATGGCAAAGAAACTAGTCAGCAAAAATACGTGAAACTTAACAACAGAAAAGTAACACATACTGTGGGTGTTTGCTAGAAATATTAGCAAAATGTAACAAATAATCAACTAAATGTTCAACTATTGCCATCAGAGACCAAAAAAGACACCAAGCAAAAGTTAAGGAACAGTTGCTATTGCATTAACCATTGGCTAATTAGATATACAAAATTAATATTTTGTGAAGAGTCCTTTATTTTTGATGACTTCGTTGCATCGATTATTACAGGAATCAATCCTTTTTTAGCAGAATTATGGAGTTATCTTCTGCCACTCTTCTTTCAGGAATACCCTCAGTTAATCCTGATTTTTGGGATTGCGTTCTTGAGCACCATCACCAATTACCTTCCAAATGTTTTCAATGGGGTTCAATTCGGGGCTCTGAGCAGGCCAGCTTATAAGAGAATCATTTACTTTCTATCTATGCTTTCACAGTTTTAGCCGTGTGACAAGGAGAATTGTCTTTCATCAAAATCCGTAGTTGAGTATCAAATGATTGCAAATATGGAATGCAATGGTGGATGAGAAGTTGCGTATACACTGCTACATTGATCACTCTATGCACACAAACAATTGGGCCCGTTCCCGCTGCAGAAATGATGCCCCAGACTCATCATGCGGTCGCCTTCATGTTTCACAGTTTTCTAAAAGAACTTCAGGGACAGTCGTTCACCCACATTACCTCGAACGTACCATTTGCCGTCACCTCCGATCACATTAAACTTAGACTTGTCGCAGAAATGAACCATGGCCCACTGCTTCTTCGACCAAACGACACGCTCCTTGGAAAACGGAAGCCTTGCAGTTTGGTTCTTTTTTGATATCAGAGGCTTCGATGCATGCATCCTGGCTTTTAATCCTACCCTGTTCAAACTTCTAGAGACTGTGAATCTGGAGACACTGAGACCATGCGTTTCACTCTTTTAGCAAAAAATTAAAAATACCTGAAGCAGTCTCAAAATGGTCCTTGTACACAGTCTCACCATGGCACAATCTTCTCTGAGGTAGTTTTTGGTGGTCTTCTTGTTCCTCGTTTTGCATCAATTGAAGCAAACTCTTTAAAAGTATTAACAATGCTATTGTAAAAAAGTCGTTTATTTCACAGAGAGATACTTGATTCTGAGTAGCAGGTGTAATGACAGCGATAGTTTTGTTCCAATAATTTGATAACTTTTAGTAATAATTTAATACAATGAAACAGTCTTTTAAACTAAGATTATTCAGTTTGTACCCATTTATTAATTACTGTTCCTTAACTGTTGCTCAATGTCTTTTTCCTTCTTATGATGGCAATAGTTAAATATTTTGGTAAATATTTGTTTGATTTTGCTAATATTTCTAGCAAATAACCACAGTATGTGTAACTTAATTGTTGTTAAGTTTCACGTTTTTTCGTTTTCTAGTTCCTTTGCAATGAACAAATATGTTTAACTTTTAGGTAACTATCAGAATATCTCTGATTTTTAGGGTTTGGTATATCAGTACTGGAAGATTATCAGTAGCAAATATCGGTAATAATCTTGGTATCAGTACAGCCCTAGAATATGTTACTAATAGTGTTTTGTTTGACAGGCCTAGCCAGTGTGCGTAAGAGTTTGTCCACCATGTCAACATACGCCATCAAGAGAGAGACTTCCCTCTCCAGCAAACTAGAGCCTAGCCAACCTACTGAAGACTGCGAGGGATTGCCTGAGGGAATCTTCACTGAGAACATTAAACTCGCACAAAGTCAGTCCTAGCATGTTCTCTGCCCTTATAATCTCCAGACCTTATTTTCTTTCAATTGGAAGTTTCTTAATGTTCCACTCCAAATATTTCTATTTTATTTTTTAGATATTTCAGTCTTTTTCTTTGCTTGGAATTCAGAAGGTAGAAGTAAAATCACAAGAATAACTTAAATTGCATATTACGATAAGAATGTAGTACCAAATTTGAAATGGTTTGCAGTTTTATAATCAGTAACCTTAGCTCTAATGAATAGAGTTTAAAAAATGCTAGATGGAGGGTTTAAAGTTTCATTCCAATTGTTTTGCCGGCAGTTTGTTAGAGGATATTCTGTGAGAACATTAAACTCTCACAAAGTGAGTCCTAGAGTGAGCTATCTTGCTCTCTACCCTAATATTCTCTATACCTTAATTACTTCAATTTAACAATTCAAATGTGTTTGCTTCAGTTTGTTCACTGCCGGAGCGCCTGTGGGTTCCTTCCAATCAGCCGGAACAGACCTCCTCCCTGTACCCAGTGCGCAAGCACATGCTAGTCAAGAGGAGCTTGCGGTGTAGACATTGTGAACACAACCTCAGCAAACCTGAGTTCAACCCCAGCTCAATCAAATTCAAAATTCAACTCGCCGCTTAGTGAGTAGTGAATAGGAATCTACATCGGTATGGATGATTTAGTGGAAAAGAAAGACATTTTAATTGGTACCTACTAGGGGTGTACCAATACTATCGGTATCAGTACTAGTCATATCGGCCATTTTAGGTATTAGTATCGTGCCAGAAAATTAAAGTTCTTAAGCCCCGTCCAGACGGTCAAATTTTTTTAGAGAAGTGACAAACTTATTGACAAACTTATCGTCAGTTTTCAAGGAGTGTCCACACGGTCAAATTTTCTCGCCAAAAGTTTGAGGTTCACTGGCGTCAGTTTCGTATGACAAAATATAGTCTTGAAAAGGATAGTCAAAAATCGATCATAGAAAACAATTCACAACGTAGCCTACCTATAACTTAGAACAAAGTAGCTACTAAAGAGTCTGTTGTCGGCCATTGTAACTAGATAGATACTAAATTTGAAAAAAAATTAGGTTTTTGCAGGTGTACCTAGCTGTATTAAACTAAAATAATGCGCAAATAAAAAAATATTATTGCCGGAAAGTCAGTGTGTACTTCAAACTTTATCGTCAGCAAATAGTTTGACAAACTTTTTGCTGACGATATCCAACATGTTGGAATCACAAAACTGATGAAAAGTTTGACGGTTTGCTGACGCTAGGAAGTTATCGTCATTTAGTTTGTCATTGAGTTTGTCACTTCTCTGAAAAATTTGACCATCTGGACGGGGCTTAAAATACTGATACCGCAGATACTACAATGTTAGGAACCCATGATGAAATAAATCGTGATAATTGTTACATTTTAATTGAATTTCTAACTAGCTATTAAGTCCTGTATAATGTACAAACTATAGCTACATGACCAGATGATGAATTAAACTACACCATTTTAGCCTCAAATTAAAATTAGTCAACTTCAAATTAAAGGAAGTGAATTTCGAATTAAAATTAGTCAACTTCAAATTAAAGAAAGTCAACTAGCTATAAGTTAAAACAGTTCTATTTCAAATTAAAACAAGTCAACTTCAAACTAAAAAAGTTCAATTGCAAATTAAAATATCGTATTTTTTCTCTTTTAAATTCTCAATTCTGAAATAAATAAAGTTAATTCACAAATAGGAAATTTTCTACATAGCTATATTGAATAATGACCAAAGCAGTTTTATTTCATCATATATTCATTTACTCGTCCAATTCATAATAAGTTCATGTATAATGGATACAGTAGTACATTCATATTATTCTAAAGATTTATCAGATGGTTGCATTGATTTTTACTTGAGTTCATCTTTAATAATTTATGATATTTTATAAAATAAGATTGAAAATTTTAATATTGTACTTGAGTTATTTTTATTTGAAATTGATCTATTCTAATTTGAACTTGACTAATTTTAATTAGAAGTTCACTAATTTTAATTCGAAATTCACTTCCTTTAATTTGAAGTTGACTAATTTTAATATGAACTTGACTTCTTTTAATTTGAGGTTAAAATGGTGTAGTTTATCTCCTCCTCGAACACTCTTTATAACTTTGAGTTCAGTAGAAAATGTTATGAAAGCGACAAACTAATGAATTTATCCTAAGATCTTGTAAGCATAGTAACATAATAATTGAGTATTTAATTAATTAAACAATATAAGACCAAGAATTAAGTAAGGGGGACCAAAATACCAGGGAGCAAATTACCCGGGGATTAAATTACTAGGGATCAAATTACCAGTAACCAAATTACCCGGGAATCAAATTACCTAGCACAGTGTTTGCCGTAGACTTTAGAAATAATACAGAGGTAGAGTTACCAAGCTTGACATACAGTGGAACTTACTAACTTTCTGTGATATGAACTCTCAACTATGAACTCTTTTTTACATTTTGTATGTAGCGCTTTCAATTAAATCTTTTTACTGTCAAGTGATTTATATACGCATTCTAGATTTTAAAGTAATTTATTAACTCATTTGCAGGTTGTTTTGTTACTGAAGTATAATTATGAATAGCTGAACTAGCCCTAACAATGGAACGTGGCTATATTTAGTAGTTTCTTTTCCTCAAAAAGAGATAGCTAGCTGCTATAACTCATCCAAACTGTTACCATTTTCTATATTTAATCACAAGAGAAAATTTTCAGGGTAACTATAGTAACCATACCATCTTCTCTTATGAACCAAATCAAAAGTTTGTTGTAGAGAGGTTCTACTGTATCTATAAAAGGAAACCTATTAAATATGAACCATCTTTTCTCTTTCTATCCAACGTGTTCCCCTATTGCCATGTTTCAGTTACCATGTTCCCGAAATAAGACTGGTGAAGGAAGTAGCTCTGAAAGAGAACCAGGAGAGTGTCATAGAGTTGTCACTGTGTAACCCTACACCGCACGCTATGACTGTGGCACTGCTGCCATATGTACACATGCAAAAAACTGGTGAGTGATTCACTCTAGCACTACACCACTGTGTTCAGTGTAGTTCACCACTGTGTTCAGTGTAGTTCACCACTGTGTTCAGTGTAGTTCACCTCCTCTCTCAGTTTCAGAAGTCCCCTCCTCGCTGCCTCGCCTCATAGAAGTGCCTCACGAACACTCCCTGCCAGTGCCTCTGTGTGAGAATGTAGTGCTGCCTCAGGGTACAATGGTGCTGAATGCTAAGGATGACACGGCAGAGTATGATGAGAGTGACAGCAGCTCTCCCAGAGATGATCCTACGTGAGTAACCACCTGCTGATATCTCTGTCAGTAACCACCTGCTGTTATCTCTGTCAGTAACAACCAGCTGTTATCTCTGTCAGTAACAACCAGCTGTTATCTCTGTCAGTAACCACCAGCTGTTATCTCTGTCAGTAACCACCAGCTGTTATCTCTGTCAGTAACCACCAGCTGTTATCTCTGTCAGTAACCACCAGCTGTTATCTCTGTCAGTAACCACCATTTGTTATCTCTGTCAGTAACCACCAGCTGTTATCTCTGTCAGTAACCACCAGCTGTTATCTCTGTCAGTAACCACCAGCTGTTATCTCTGTCAGTAACCACCAGCTGTTATCTCTGTCAGTAACAACCAGCTGTTATCTTCATTAGAATATGATGTACTTCTTCATTAGAATGTGATGTACTTCTTCATTAGAATATGTTGTAACTAACTCTTCCTTTTCCTCAGAGTGGTGGCTTGGCGCAAGGCTAACAAAGTTGGTGTTCGCATCTACGTCACACCTTCAAGTGAAGAGAAAGAAGTGAACTTCGCCTTCACTCTGCGATACGACTACACCAACACCATCATAGCAGCTAGTGCTGGTAAGTAGCAGCTAGTGCTGGTAAAGTAGCAGCTAGTGCTGGTAAAGTAGCAGCTAGTGCTGGTAAAGTAGCAGCTAGTGCTGGTAAAGTAGCAGCTAGTGCTGGTAATGTAGCAGCTAGTGCTGGTAATGTAGCAGCTAGTGCTGGTAATGTAGCAGCTAGTGCTGGCAAAGTAGCAGCTAGAGCTGGCAAAGTAGCAGCTAGAGCTGGCAAAGTAGCAGCTAGAGCTGGCAAAGTAGCAGCTAGAGCTGGCAAAGTAGCAGCTAGTGCTGGTAAAGTAGCAGCTAGTGCTGGTAATTTAGCAGCTAGTGCTGGTAATGTAGCAGCTAGTGCTGGTAATGTAGCAGCTAGTGCTGGCAAAGTAGCAGCTAGAGCTGGCATTGTAGCAGCTAGTGCTGGTAAAGTAGCAGCTAGTGCTGGTAAAGTAGCAGCTAGTGCTGGTAAAGTAGCAGCTAGTGCTGGTAAAGTAGCAGCTAGTGCTGGTAATGTAGCAGCTAGTGCTGGCAAAGTAGCAGCTAGAGCTGGCAAAGTAGCAGCTAGAGCTGGCAAAGTAGCAGCTAGAGCTGGCAAAGTAGCAGCTAGTGCTGGCAAAGTAGCAGCTAGTGCTGTTAAAGTAGCAGCTAGTACTGGTAAAGTAGCAGCTTGAGCTGGCAAAGTAGCAGCTTGAGCTGGCAAAGTAGCAGCTAGTGCTGGTAAAGTAGCAGCTAGTGCTGGTAAGGTAGCAGCTAGTGCTGGCAAAGTAGCAGCTAGTGCTGGTAAAGTAGCAGCTAGTGCTGGTAAAGTAGCAGCTAGTGCTGGTAAAGTAGCAGCTAGTGCTGGTAAAGTAGCAGCTAGTGCTACTTTCCATCTTATTTACAGTAGCCTATATTCTTTACCTGTTTGAAACGTGAGTGGACAAAATGAATAACAGACAAAATGCGTAACGGCCTAAATTGCTTTGTAAACTCAACTCATCTCCAGTATGGGAATAGTGGACTTATTTCTAATAAGTGATACTATATGAACTAGATTATATGCACTTGGTAGAGTGCATACCTTCGCCGCACCTTTGACCCGTTATCTCCCAAAATTTAATAAACTGCTAACTGTATAATAACCAACCATCCTACTAAGTTTCATTCAATATGGTTCAATATTTTTGAGTTATAATTGTCCTTGACCTTTGACAGGATCGCTCCCAAAATTCTACCAGATGGTTCCTGGACATTGACCAATTGTACCATCAAATTTCAGACAATTTGGTTGAGTTATTGAGTTACAAATGGCCTTGATCTTTGACCCGATCGCTCCCAAAATCTGACAAAATGGTTCTTGTATATTGAACAATCGTCCCACAAAGTTTCATGCAATATGGTTCAATACTTTCTAAGTTATAAATGACCATGACCTTGACCTTTGATCGAATTGCTCCTCAAATTCTACCAGCAGGTCACTGGACACGGACCTATCGTTTCATCAAATTTTTGACAATTTCGTTGTACACTTTTTCAGTTATGCGAATAACAAGATGATAAATAAATAAATGCCGTCAATAATATAACCTTCCGCATTCTGCGTGCGAAGGTAAAAAGAGCTTTGTTTCTGTGATAATTTATTAAATCACTTCCAAATTGAGTATGAACATTTGTAACTCAGGGGGCTTAGTGTAAAGTATCTCTCATTTCGCTGTTTTTGTGATTCATTACTAACTGTTTGTTCTATTTAACAAATCAGTTGAATATAATTATCATCTATTTCGACTTTTTTTATTAGATAGTTAGTTATAATCATTTTCAATCTATAATGATGTTTATAGTTGCTTTTGAAATTCTCAAGTAATATGTAATTTCAATGTTTAACTACCCCATGACTATAAATATATCGTCGATCTTTGTATTACTTTACCTCCTAGTATTAGAAGTTCAGTTGAAAAATATGCTATAGTATCCTTTATAAATGGTAACGGAGACTAAGTAGCTATATTTTATTTAGCTACCTACACATGTTTTACTTTAGTGTTTTTTTTTAATACTATCTATTTTATGTTTAATGATGAGATTAATTACAATAAAATGTATACTGTTCTTTATTAACTGAAAATAATTTCATTACAGATATCACTTCCAATATTGTCTATTTGGCCCTTTTATTTAAATATGGAGTTTATTCATTTATTCTCTCTCCAACATTCATTTACGTCATTATTTTATATTCATATATTTTGTCCGTTAGGCATTTATCCGTTATGCATTTTGTCAGTTAGGCATTTTGTCCGTTAGGCATTTTGTCCGTTAGGCATTTTGTCCGTTAGGCATTTTGTCCGTTAGGCACTTTGTCAGATAGGCATTTTGTCCGTTAGGCACTTTGTCCGTTAGGCACTTTGTCCGTTAGGCATTTTGTCCGTTAGGCATTTTGCAGTTACTCAGTCCATTCTGTTTTACTGATAAATTTAATTGTTTTATTTTTTTTTTCAGCGTCTGGTCCAATGTCCCTTGGACCCGGTAGTGGTCCTTCGTCCCTCACTGTGGGAGGTGGGGGAGTGTCGGGGCCCAATTCACTGGGGGTGGGTGGAGCTACTTCCACCGAGAGTAGAACTATCACCCTAAACACACCAGTGATAGTACGGGTAAGTGATAGGCAAGAAAGTGATAGGGTATGTCTAGTGATAGTCTAACATGGAGGTTACTTATAGCAACTAGGGCATGTTCCAAGTTATCGGATTGTTCCACATCTTCGATCATTTAAAGAAATATTATAATTATTATTCAACTTATATTTCAATAGGTATCCATGACCAAATATAAATAAATAAAATAAATAAACTTTATTGAACAAAAAAAATAATAATACATTCATTCAAGCCTATATGAAGTCTGAATTGAACTTTTCAGGCAAAGTAAAATTAAATGTAGCTATACGAGAAGGATTAAAACTTATGACGGATATTTATAGCAGAGAAAATATTTAGGACAAGTGATGAAACTATTAAATGTATTAAAAATATGAGAAAACAAAATTATAAAAAGACAACAGGATTACGTAGCGTATATAAAAATAAGTCTTATATTTTTTCTTGAAAATGTGAATTGAATTGCTGGTGCGTATGGTCTGCGGTATGGTATTCCAGATTTTAGGTCCATTGAATGTTAAAGATTTTTGACATTGAGATAGTCTTTGGAGAGTTGGGTGTGCATTGTTACGAGATCTGGTACTATAGTTGTGAGTAGCATGAGACAAATTTCCATAACTGTGCTGCAAGTACATGTGGATTCCCAGTGCAAGTTTATAAATTTCTGGAATACGTAAAATTTTAGTTTTAAGAAAAAGAGGCCTAGTAGCAGCCAGGTACTCAGAGGATGTTATGATTCTAATAATTTTTTTCCGAATTAAAATTAGGGTGTTGAGATGAACAGCAGGAGCATCACCCCAGATAAGAATACCATACAGCAGATAGGGATAAACAAATGCATAATATAGACCAATTAGAACGCTCTCTGGAATGAAACTGCATATTCTATAAAGTATTCTTGTTGTCTTGGAATGTTTAGAACAAATACATTGAATATGGTGAGAGAAAATTAAGTGGTTATCTAGATGTATACCAAGGAATTTTATATTCTCATCGAAATCAATCCTAGAGTTACCTATAGTCAGCAACATGGGAGAAATAATATCATGAGTACGGTTGGTAAATAATAAGGCGGTGGTTTTGTTAGTGTTAAGAGATAACTTATATTAATGATGGTTCAATTAAATAACGCAGAAAGTTTTTCATTAGATCTATAGAAAAATATAACTAAGTTGAACAATAATAATTATTATTCAATATTTTCTTATTGATCGGAGATGTGGAACAGGTGGTAGAGTCAGCCCTGAGCTGTATCCATGATACCTGCAGGTATCATGGATACCATCTAAAATAAATAACAATTATATCGTTTTTTCTTATATTCTCGTGGGAAAAGTAGGAGCAGCTTAGCAAAAAGTCTGGTGGAGAGACTTAAAAACCCTACGTGTGCCTAGTCTTTGAAAACTCTCCGATAATTTGAAATACTCTCCTTATATCATCTGAGCTGTTCCATATACTCTGTCATCTGATACCTTTAGGTGTTTTATTTAACTTCTTGATATTTGTTTTCATCACAGGTTGGCAAACTATCGTCAGATCCCACTGAGTCTCACGCTTGATCTGATGGGTCTAATCTGCATTACCGTACACTAACAACTGACCGATCTTTCCTTGCTTTACTCAACAACTGTTAATATATTATTGTATATAGAAGCTATTTAAAAGAATAATAATACTCTTTTAGCTATCTTTATTGTATGTTTGTTACTTTTTTATCAGTTACTCTAGAAATTAATTCGTCAATTAATTACATTGCAACTATTAGGTCTTAGAATTTTGTGTTAGGTACTATCGCCTCTTCTTTTTCCTCTTCCATTCGTGAGTGCAGCTACCGGTGTTTGTGTCACATTCCTTGGTAAGTGACTGTATTCGCAGTAGCTTTTCTGCATCCATGAGCGTTTCACTGACTTGTCCTTGGTGACTTTTTATAGAGTCCTCCTTTTTAACTGCTTCTTCGAGTCCCTTGTATTTAATTTCCTTTTGACGTCAGCGATATGGCCTTTAGTTACGAAGCAGACGTTAAACCCCTACTAACTATATTTATTGTTTTATGTTTATTAACGCCTGCATCTAGGTAATTTATATGAATTATATATATATCCCATGAAGGTTTTATGATTTTCCTTACTTGCTAGTGTCTGTCCTTTGTAAACAGGAATAAGAGTGAAAAACGTCTGGCTCTGAACTGTTGTAATTTGGAAGGTTTGTTTAAATTTAACGCTACTTGGTTCTAAAATTGAATATATTTAGGAAAATCTATGCAGTGTGTTTCGCTCCCGACAAAATTTCACAGCTTGCATAAAAACTCAAAAGTAAAAACTTTTTCAGGAATATCAAAATGTCCAAAGATGTTTCGTTAACGAGATATTGATACCCTGTTTCTAGGGTAATTTTGACATTCATAGGGAATTTACATAAAACAAACATTGTTCCACGAAAACCTAAATTATCGAAACTGCTTAGTTTTCAAGATACTGACTAGATATTCACATGTAGGGTCAAGCAGGTAAATTGCGGCACACTAACAAACTGCGGCCTCTAACAACAGAAACATCATAGCTTCAAAACACACGTTAAAAACTTTAATTAATAAATTATAGCGTGCACTGCGCTTCTTTAGATAGCTATGCCATTTTAATGTAATTCCGGTTCAGAATGTTTTAGAGACTCTCTTGAGAGGGCCGCAATTAAAAATTAAAGGGCCGCAATTTACCTGCGTGACCCTACTTACGTTCCCAACAGATGGTTATTAGTGGAAAATTAAACATAGCCGATCTTAGTAGCTACCTATTATAATGTTATTAAATGTACAGTAATTTTCTGTTATGTTTCTATTTGGGTTTTTACTTGTTATGCCAGCTGTTAAATTTTGTCTTGATTAAATACTATGGCCATAATAGCCAACAGTTAACTTGTAGATATTTTCAAGGGATTTTATTAATGTGTATCCAGTATTAGTTCTTTTTTCTTCTTTTAATTGAAAACTAATTTCTTTTTGAGCGAACCATACAACTTTTTATACTTAGGATAAAATATTAATGAAAATATTAGAGGCATCAAATAAAATTGAACTAATGGGGGAAAAGAATCTACGAAAAGGAAGAAAATGGTTAGGAAGTAGAATATATTGAGGTGATATATATGCCCTTATATAAAACATAAAGCTGTTTTATATAAAGGCATAAGTTTACAAAGGCACGAATTTTCAATTAGTCTTCATGTCTCGCACTGTTTTTCTCATTTTGAAAGTCTTCATCGCTAATATTTATTGTATAGCTACTTGTTGAAATTAAATTTTATAGTATGTAGCTAAATTTGAAAATCATCCGTGATTTTCACTTTACCATGTCTATTACCCCCCCCCCCCCCCCCTCCAGAGGCTCTATCCTGAAGCTGTTTGATGTGAATGGAAGAGAAGGGGGGTAGTGTACCCCTTGGATTCCGAACTGTTGTAATTTGGATTATGTATTATATTTTACCATATTTATAATTTTTTAACGCTTCTTGCAGTTTTAGAGGATAGCGCTAGGGTTATGCTCTTGAACTACGAGGTCTTAGATTTTTGTGTTAGGTAGACTCGTAAGCTTCATTTACTATCACCTCTTCATTTTCCTCTTACATCCGTGAGTGCAGCCATTCGTGCTTGTGTCCCTTTTCGTCACATTCCTTGGTAAGTAACTGCATTCACTGAGTAGTTTTTTGCATCCGTGAGCTTTGTCACCGACGGTGGTAAATGACTTTGTTCATGGAGCCACTTTTTATTTCCGACTGTTTCTTCCAGTCCTTTTTTTTTCAAATTTATTTGTGACGTCGGCGATATAGTCGAAGACTCGAAACGGGTGAAAGCTGACGGTAAGTCCCTATACTAAAATAAATAAAAAACGACTGTAGGATATTTGCCGTTAACTTATACCTTTATCGAAAACACCTTCATGTTTTTCTGTATTATAAATATTGTATTCTTGTGGGCATTTTTCCCTGTGGGTTTCTTTCCAGGAACCCAAAACTTGATTACAACTGACATGAAATAAGACAACCTCAACTATTTTCGAATGCCTCTGTACATTTTGATCCATACTACTTTACAATTCTTTGCAGCAATGGCCTCATATTCAGCGTCAGATTGCTACTAGGAGTGCTATATAGCTAGCTGTAAATACAGGGTAAGCACTAATACCAAAGATATTATACTACAATAAGATATACTACTCTCGACCATTTCTATTTTAAAAGTGCGTTGTGGCGCAATCTGATTTCAAAAACGGGTACTAGAACTGAAATATTGTAAGGACAATCGAGGTATGTTGTGTGAGTGACGTCATTACAGCAACACTTAAAATCATATTTAAAACAACTGAAGAAGGTACTTAAAAAAACTATTTATAAATTTGTATGATATGATGAAGAATCACATATATAAATCATTATTTTACTAAACCCCTAATTTTATCTTTAAATTTTTTTCCTTGCTTACGTCACTTCACAAATCACTCAATTGTCGCAACCTATCAATATTGGTATTCCTAGTAAGGTAGGTATTGAAGAGTAAAGCTTTGTAGCTGTTGTCACAAATCGAGTGATTTGTGACCGTGACATCTACAAGACAACACACATAAATAGAAAATTAAGGTGAAGCAGTGTGAATAATATGAATGGATTCATCACCATTTTTAATAATGGAAATAAATAAACAGTTTTCATAATGTTACGTTGTCCTTACAATATTGGAATTCTATTTCACGCTTTTGAAACTAGGTGGCAGAGCAAACGCTTTTTGGAATAGAAATTGTCCAGAGTAGTGTATCTTATTGTAGTATATCCTATTTCATGTCCATATTTCATTTAGGGACGTGATATGAACTAGGAAGGGGGTATTTTTATATTAATATTCCTTAAATTTAATTACCTTTCATCCGATTAAAATATATTGCACTAAAATTATTAAATTGACTTAAAATTTAGTATCTTGACTACATGATACAATACAAATAATACCAAAAAAAGTAATATTTGAAATTGAAATTCAGTATTGTACAATAATTTTTTCTATTTGTTAATATAAAAATCAAATAAAAAATTACCAATAAAATAGGATGTTTAACCCCTTCCTAGTTCACGTCCCTAAATGAAATAAGGACATGAAATAGGATACACTGCACTACAATAAGATACACTACTCTCGACAATTTCTATTCCAAAAGTGTTTGCTCTGCCACCTAGTTTCAAAAGCGTGAAATAGAATTGAAATATTGTAAGGACAACGTAACATTATGAAAACTGTTCATTAATTTCCACATTAAGGAATAGTGATGTATCCATTCATGTTATTCACCTTGCATTTTCACACACCGGTGAAAAAGGCAGACCCCGCTTTTATAACAGGACGACTTAAAGAGAGCTTACTTACATCAGTTGTACCGGAAAATTATTTTTAATCAATTTTATTTACATTGAAGGAACAAAACAAAATATGGACATAGTATTTATGTACCATTCAAAGATTTTTTTTTGTTAATAGAAAACGAAAAGATTGGAGTAGAAATGCTAAACTTAAAGCGAGGTCTCCCCTGCTTTTACTTAATGCGAGGTAAGATGTTTGACTTAGAGCGGGGTCTGCATGTACAGTGAATATACTTCAACAAATTATAATATTTTAAACACCAATTGTAACTGGAGAAATATTGTTTTCTGAAAATACGATCTTGTTTTTGATACAACTTTGTTTAAATGCACGATGAGAACAGTAAATTCAAACCGTATTTCGTCATGGCTGAGCATTCAAAATCAATTTCAACTCACATTATGCTCTTTCTGTAAAAGTTATCAAGCGGTGTGTCAAAAACTACCAAACAATTCACATCGAAAGGCAAGGGGAAGACTAAGAACGGTACGGACAGAGGAAATCGTTGATGTGATCAGACATCAGAGGTGTCAAAGACATGAGGTGTTGTAGAAATGTCTCAGAATTCATCAGTTAGACGGATTGTACAACAAGTCGGGGTTAGCTACGGCTCTGGAAAGACTTATTGGTAAAATCCCACAATATCCAAATTGTTCAAAATCTGCATGCAGCAGATCTCGACAAATGATTGTAATTAACTAATTATCCAACTGAACTCGTTTGTTTCTGATGTTCGTCACTTCTCATTACTGTAAAGTTTAAACAAAGTTGATAGTAAATGTACAGGTGACCCTCTAGTTTTACGGTAGAGAGGGACCGCGACAGTGAATGTTCGAAAGTTTAGAGATGCGCTAAACTAAAAAGTTAAATGTACATACGAGTCAGTCATTTTGGTGAAATGAATGTGTTTGAGTTTTTTTTTATTTTGTTTAGTAAGGTTCACTGATCAAATAAATATTTCTATTATTAGGGTAGAATAAATAGTAATTAGGCTTAATATATACGGTATTTTAATTATCATTTCAATTTCTAAATGTGGCTATCATACTACAGGTGAAACTCGTAGAAAGCCCAGTGAATGTAGGGGTGGGTGGTCATCAATGGGACAAAAAACACAGAAAGATTGATATTTCATTTACTATGGGCATAATATGAAAAATAAAAAATCCATGTGTATTATTGATTTTCCTTTATAAAATGAAACCAACTCGAATGTTATCACATATTCTGTTGACTAGAAAAAAATTAAATAAAAAACAAAAAAAATTGTCCCATTGTATAACAGCACTGGTGAACAATGGGACATGCCCTGGTGAACGATGGTACAGTTTATCAAACTTGTATATTGTTGAGGTTATGGTAAAATTTCAAGTTCGAATTATCTCGTTTATGTTGTCCCACACTTAGTTTGTTCATATAATATCAGTTTAATGTCCTCTAACTTCACCGAAGCCATGTCAGGAACATTTGGAAAATTGAGCTCATTGCACTTGAATCTTTGCCTAACATCAATATTTCGTATTTATCTTTTTCATGCTTTTGGCCAACAGAATACGTTTTAGAAGTCGCCTCAAATTCTACAAGTGCATAAATCTTCATTTTCAGTGGAGATTTGAGTTCTTCAGACGAATGGATCAGTTAGATTAAGAGTTATATACCTGACCAAGAACAGTAGTTCACAGGCCATCTACGTCAGATACTTGTGATTTTGAAGGCCTTATCCTTAGTGGCACCAGCAAAAAGCTCTTCTTTCTCTGGTGTATCCGTTGCAATCGTGCTGCGTCTTTTTCTTTTATTAGTTAAATTTGTTCTCTATGCAGTGCTTTGTGATGACCTCAGATTGCTGAAGCCCTTTGACATGATCGAAAGTCCCGCTTCAGCTGGAAGCTCTGTTTCTACAAGAAGCCCTGAAGCTACAGTTCACGTTATTGTATCAAAAATAGATATTTATTGATTCATATGGAGTAACTAGACAGTTTGGTTGACAATAAGGCAGTGTCCCATTGTTAACCAAATTTTCTGTCCCAATGATCACCATGACGCCATTTTGAAAACATATGGGTATAGCGGCTCCACTACAAAAGTATAAAGGCAATCCTTTCAAATGATCATATTTTACATATTACTTAATATCATGTAAAAATGCCGTAAGCATTATATGTTAAATTTACAGATTTATAACAATTGAAACAAAGTACGAAATATTTAGTTTCATCACCCCTAAAACACGTTTTCGCTTTTACACAGGGCTGACTGCACCCCAACCGCTGAATGCAATGCGAGTGAATGCACTGAAGTATGCTTAATTTACCACTAAGATTTTGTTAAAAATTACCCACAAAAAAAAAAGTTATTCAGCATGTCCCATTGTCCCCAGTGTCCCATTGATGACCACCCTCTCCTACCAGAAAATCGTTCGTTGTAAGATACATTATTTAGTTTAGTTGGGGATTTTAACTTTTCAGTCTTATTTAATTTAGTAGAGGTTTAACGTATGCTTCGGAACCGAAGGCTAAGGCCATATCGCTGACGTCAAAAGGAAAATTAAATACAAGGGACTAGAAGAAGCAGACAGAAAGGAAAGTGGCTTCATGAACAAAGTCACTCCCCACAGTCGGTGACAATGCTCATGGATGCAGAAAAGCTAATCCGTGAATGTGATGAAGGGACTTACCAAAAAATATGATGAAAAGGGACACAAGTACCGGTGGCTGCACTCACGGATAGAAGAGTAAAATGAAGAGGTGATAGTAAATGAAGCCTACGAGCCTACCTAACACAAAAATCTAAGACCTGGTAGTTATTTTTCAACTTCACTTACATAATAGATATCTATGTACCCACATGCAAACTAATGTACATAGCATAATTTTTAATCGTCTATTAAACTAAAAACAATATAAAATAAATTTCTTCATTTCCTGATTCTTAATTTTTTGTTTGGTATGAATAAATGAAGAATATATTTAAAAAAATATAGAATAGTCACAACTTTTTCAAATTTCTATTGAAATTCTCTTATCAAAGAAAACGTGGCGGAACAAAATCAAAATAATTAAAATCTTAAAAACAATACATTAAGTGTTGATTGTAAATTGTAATACCTCTGAATATAATCAATGTTTGACTAGATACTTGGAGGACGAATAAAACATTTTTTAAACCATATAATTTAAAGAGTTCGTTGTAGCGATCTGCAGTCCGCTAGTGAGGACAATTTTTGTCCTTTGAAGGGGGTGTCAGTTCAAAGATCGTCCGCTGTAAGAACGTTACCTGTATTTCGTATTTCCATTGGATTATGTTACTTCTTAGAAAAAAAATTTGCATCCATGCTCGTACTTATTAGAGGATAAAGAGAAATAATAAATGAAATCAATGAAATTTTATTCATATTAGTTACTTCGATATAATCAGTCAGAACCTCCATTTACAGAATACTCCCAATTCCAACATTATTATACAGGGTGACACCCAAAAAAGTGTACCCAACTTTAAATTCGTATATTTCGGCAACTATTTAATCTATGTACAGATTTCTTTCAAGTGCCATTTTGTTTGTTAAAGCCTTCTTCATCCACAGTTGAAATTTCATAATTGTTTTTATATTTTTGTGAAAACAACGACTTAATTGATGGGTGGTCAGAAACAATGAAGTAAACATTTAAAATATCTTTATTTGAAAAGATCCCTATTAATAACAAAAAATTTATTTCCAGTTTAAGAATATTTATATTACTTTTCCTTTTATAAAATATTGACAATTTGGGGAACAGTTTTTCAGTACAAAAATGGAGGCACAAGTTAAAATTTTAACAAGGGTCGTTCAGGTAGAAAGAAGACAGTACGATCTGAAGACAAAATCAATTTTGTTCAGCAAATTTAGACTTGTGTCTTACTTTTGTACTTAAACACTTTTCTCCAGATTGTCAATATTTTATAAAAGGAATAGTTATAAGAATATTCATAAAACCTGAAAATAAATCTTTTTTTATTAATGGGGATTTTGTCTAATAAAGATATTTTTAATGTTTGAACTTACTTCATTGTACGTTCTCTGACCATTTGCACCACCCATCAATTAAGTCGTTGTTAAATTCACAAAAATATATAAAAAAATTAACTGTGGATAGAGAAGGGTTCAACTAACAAAATAATACTTTTGTTTGATACAAACAAAAGAGTACAACAAAAGAAATCCGTACCTTCAACAGTTGTTGAAATATAGGAATTTAAAGTTTCGTACACTTTTTTGTGAGTCTCCCTGTTCAAGTTGCACAGTAAAAAATGCAGTTATGATCGTTTAAGTTATTTTCAGTTGAATCAAATTATAAGTTCAGATAATTAGTTTTTTTCCTGTAAATAAGTTTAATTCTTATGAAGTTGTCCTTTTCGAATGACTAGTTCCATCAGAGTCATTCTACAAAAATTTCAGTTCTTGAGAGATACCTAAAAAAACATTGTTTGTTTGTTTAATCACAGTTGTTCCATCCTAGTTCTTCCATTTCAAGTTTCAGTTTCACGAGAGTCGTCATTGAGTCATTCGATGAGATGTTTTCTAGTCTTACAAAGATGGCTTCTTCCCTTGCAGACTGTAGCAAAGTTCAACCAACTTCTTCGTTTGCGCAGGCAACAGAATTTGCGATCGGTAATTCGAGATTAATTTACCACCAAGAATCGCTGTAAAAATGTAAACAAAATTAGATTGTTGGTTATTTTAGAGCTTTAAATTGTTTTCGAATGCTATAGCATTACCTCTCAATTCCCGCAGGTAAGTTAGCCATTCATTGCTTGTTTGGGGTGGTACAATTCTGTCTCGGATATCTCCTATCTGTTACGTAGACGAAAATAGAAAAGATACGTGATTTAGTGGGAGAAAATATTGACATTTTGATTTAAATTCTTAGAAAGTAGTAAAATACTAGCAATGTAGTGTAACCATTCAACTATTGACACTCACAGTAATCGGGAAGTTTGCTTTAACATATATTACGAACCCCTGTGACTTACAAGTTTTTCAAACCTACCTTCCAAAAACTGTAAGTGTCCATTTAGTGCTCCCTATAAATCCAAGAAAATTATTTTAGAAACGTGACAAAAATTTAGGAGAGTATTATTGTACCCTGTGTGAAGAAGGGGGCACCGCTCCCCCATCCACCTGATTGTTCAGGGGGTAGTTCTTCAGTCCCCCACTTGGTCCACTCCTCTTTCCACCATGGGGACAGTCGTTCACGAAGCAGCCATTGGAGGGTATGGACATCAGACCCACCAGAAGGAGAGACAAAACTATGTGAAGTGACAGCATTCTGAGAGAAATTAAAACTGTTGTTATTATCAACAAGGCGACTTCACACGATCTATTATTGACAATATTTACTAATTATATCAACATATTGATCGTCTGAACGGGTTCATACGATCAATATGTTGATCAAATTAGTAAATACTGTCAATATATGATCGTGTGAAGTCGCCTACAAAGACGTCTTGAATGCACACGTCTTGAAATTACGTGCAAAATTATTAGAGATACATACATATTAGAATTCCATTCATATTAACTGTTTGTGTGATCTGACAAATAATTTGTTTTCTCAATTGATAAGGTTACTAACAAGTGGAAATTTTGTCACAATATTTGGAGAATCAAATCGCTATCAACTGAATAGATAAAATTTCTTTGGACTGATAATAACTAAACAACAACAATCAGAAGATATCAAGAGCTGTGTATGATTACATTACTTTTATAGTTTAACCAATATTAGTATATAATTAGAAAATTCTCACATGTGAACCTTCTAATGAATAACTATACAATTCTATGAGCAAACCATTGCAAATTGTTTAACTTACGAAATTTCTGGACAGACGAACAATTGTGTGCTGAAATGACAGTGTAATTTCAACAAGAAATTATATGATATCAATGATTTATCTATTATTACAAATTAATAAAGGAGGTTAGATATCATTTGTTATTGCTAGAGAGGCAAATAGCTGACCTTATTTCTCTGATGTTCACGAAGAGGCAGTTCCGACCTTACTGATCTTCCCACCTGCAGCATCTACTATTTATACCTGCCCATTTTGTAATTAGAAAAGAGTAGCAATTAGTAAATAATACTTCATCTCGTGAGATAATTTCTTATTATTTCAGATCAGATACCACAATATTATATATTGACATTCACTGTAATTAATATCTTTATTAATAGTTTTCCAGATGAGCATGTATTACATTACAACATTAATTATGGTAGCTTTGTGAATGATTCTATATTTACTAATGTTGTTCATTTTATCCTTGTGTTAATGATGAAATAATAATTTACTCTGTTTCAGCATATTTTCTATTTTTGGTGATATAATTTTAAAACTTACAATTTTTGGTTTGAGTTATTAATTAAAATGAGTATGATAAATATCTAAATATGAAATTATCACAAAATATTGCATACTCTTTCAATTTTTTTGTTAGTTACGAATTCTTGAATTAATTACCATCGTACACATAGATGATATTTTGCTCTTGAATTTCAATAAAGTTAGGATTTTGTTTGTATTTTGGGGGTAGGAGTGGTGGCAGAGAGTTTTCAGTATCATTTTAACTGATTCTCTCTGCGCTAAGTCTTAGACTGGGCTTCGGTAATTCATATTAATGATATTATTTTAATCGTTTGATTAAAAACAATTCGTTAGAATATCCAAAACAAAAAGTAAGATTACTATCGTTTCCGATGTTATTTAAAAAATGTTAAATATAGTTTTGTGTGGAAAATTTATAAATACAGTAGAAAGTCCTAATTAAGATTTTATTTGGTTTCTTTTTAAAGGTGTCCTCCACTCTAAATTAAAATTTCTCTGGAAATGATTCAAAATTATAGAACTAAGGTTATATAACAGTTAAAGAAAAGAAATTAGTCGGGTATTCGCTTCGTAATTAACTATTTAAAAATATTCGCACTCGACCTTCACTGTCCGATTTCTATTAGATTGCATAGATTCAATAGAAGAAGGAAGGGGGACGAACTTCACTTGTGTTATCGTAATTCTAATAGGAATTAGGTATATTCAGAGGTCGGCTTTCCGCACAAATTTTCGTGAACCGGTTCAGACTTGAAAATGGGTTCGGACATTCGGAACCTCTTCAAAAACGGTTCGGACTTCCGTGTTCAGAACGTCTTTTTTGCAAGTCCGAACCTCCATACCTGGGAAAAACTGACTTGTACATTTAATCATTTTACGTTCTGAACATGTACCGTATATGTACTTACCCGACTCTCGGCTACTATTATATACTTAGGTTTCTGCTTAACACTGAAGCGAAGAACATGCGTCTCTCCCCGCTCTTCTTCCGTTACGTTATTCATCCTTTCCTGACTAACGGTTAGTTTTATAATAATCTTAATTATTTATAATAATCTTAAGGTTCCCTCAAATCTCAATTAAAAATTGCTTGAAATATGTAGAACTATAGGTAAGGTTATAAACGTATAATATTAGGTAACATTACATAACACCCTATCCTAGTAACTTAGCCGTTGGATAACCAGTAGACTCATGAAAAATAATAAGTTTAATTCAAGACCGATTTTAAAGTTGTCTTTTCATTCCTTTATTTTTTTGCATAAATACATACGATTAGACAAAAACGAAGGTGATAAATGGTAAGATACTCATATTATGAGCATTTATTGAAATCTTTTAATATTAGGAATATATCAGAGCTCTCTCCAGGCATTAGATGCAATAGTGTGTTAGAGTACATAAGAGTGAATATCTCAATAAAATCAGTTAACTGTAACTCTTATAGCGGCTTAGCGAGATCAAATATGTGCGAGAATAATTGCGCACACCAAGCTTCGTACAATAACATCTAATAAATATTTGTTTCTTGTCTTAGCTTGTTACTTTTTTCTAAGGAATGTGTAAATATCAAATGATTTTAAAAAGAAAAAATATTGAAATGACTCAAATGAGCAAACTTTTGACGGCTAAGTAGGTAGAGCTCAACAGAAAATTTAAGATCAAGTATTCGGCTATTTGCTTTAAAATTGAATTGATTATAATTTATATATATTATGATATTATATATAACTTTATGAGAAATATTCACAGTAATCTTCACTGTCTGACCTTTCTAATATATTGAATAGAAGAAAAAGTTAAGCAAATAGAGTATAGGAATATCATAATATGGTATCTAGTACTTTCATATTCAAACAAAATGCAAAATGTTTTTATATTATCAGTTCTCTAGATCGGATATATCTAAAATGATGTAATACAACGAAATTTGAAAACCAATAGAAAAAACTTAATAAGTATCTAATTAGATACTTGGATATGTATCCATTGTCTTGCATTGTTATGACGACAGAGTTGGTCTTAATTTTTCTTTGAACGAAATTCGGAGGTCAGAAGAAAATTCAGAATAACATCTTAAATTACGTATTGGAGTGGAGACTGGAGGGGACCTTTAAATATACTTAATGCTCATACTCAATATTATAATATTATTAAGTAGTAAGTACAGTGGAACTCCTTTATAGTGAATCATGCTGTATAGTAAACTCCTGTATAGCGAACTTACCTCTATAGTGAACATATTTAGTTTAGTCTACCACAAATATTCGTAAATTTTCTATGAATCTCTTATTTCTATAATTATAGTAAATTCACTAAATTAGTTGTATTTCATGAAACAGGAGTTCTACCAGTGCAACTCCTCTGTAATGAAGTCATGTGAAGTGAACCATCGTGATTCAAAGATTTTTAGAGTTCTGAGAAATAATATACCGTGTTTAATGAATCTAATTCAAAAAGAATGAAAATGTTCAGTGTAGAGGAGTTCTATTGCACTAATAGTCTAATACTAATTTATTATAGTAACTAAGTTAAACTAAATAACTGTACTATTAGTCTATTGGACTTTAAATAGAGAATTCTCATTTTTTCCATCACGGTATCACCATAAGTAAACAAAATAGTAAATAACCATCATTGTATTCTCAGTAATTTAGTAAATAATAAATAGTTTTTTTTCACTTTTTTTGTACGATGTATCTTCTCAGACTAAATAACTATTTCAGGTCTGCGCTTTGAATCTAGGCTCTACCATCTAACGTTCTACATCTATGAACTACCATCAATGTTGTACGTTCATCAATAAAATCTACCTCTACTTTAGACCTCTGAATTCTCAACATTTGGTTCACGAGTAATTAAATAATTGAATTCATTCAACCTCCAACCAAAAGATTACTCTACTTTTATCCTCTAATGGATCAGTACGTTTACGTGACATCCACTCCGAGGTCGGGAAACTCATCTGCTCAGTCTGTCACACCAAGATCCAGGAACCCATGCGGTCTCTCTGAGAGTGAACATAAGACCGAGAACATGGACATTGCCGACACCGAGGAAGGTCACGGTTCAAAGAGGGAAAGGAACGTCTACAGAGACTATGACATTCTGAAGTCCTTCTTCAAGTTTGGTGTCTGCAGGGACGTCGGGTTTGCCCTCTGCACCAAGATATGTTGCACTGCGAGGCTGAAGCTTTAGCATGACACTATTCACACAAACAGCAACTTAAAGAATCTTTATGCTTCCAAGCACCCTTTAGATAGTTCTTCCTTAAAAGCAGCCTTTGATGGCAGCAGCAAACGTGGTCGCTCTGCTTCTGGTGGGGAAGCCAAGAACTTCTGGCAGGGCAGTTTTGAGCAGGATATGGGTGAGGTATTTGACCAGAAGAAAACCCTTGACCTGTTTTATGAGGTAAGTTTTACTTTTGAAAGTAATACTGTTTTAGTATGAAAATAATTAAATTAATTAATGAACTTTAATAATTAGAAATAATTTATAACAAAAATTTAACTTCAAATACTCACACATCGTATTTATCTTCAGTGGATTACTTGGGACATGCTGCCCACCATAACAACAGAGTCAGAGATGCTCAGGGCCTTCCTCAAATACTTGAACCCAAAGTTTAAGCTGCCGCCAAGGAAAAAGCTTGGAGAATAAAATCAAGCATATGAGCACCATGGCCAAAAATGAACTCACCCAAATCATGTCCAAGCAGGACTACCTGGCCACTACTGCCGATAGCTGGTCGAGCCATAACCGGGCCTTCATATATGAACAAGCTGCATGAAGACTTCAGTATCAACAGCAAGATTCTCTGCACTGCCACAGACAATGGTGCAAACTATGTAAGTACATTAGTCAACTTTGCACAAGATGACGTCGATATACTACAACCAGATGAAAACACACCTGACGAAGAGCTGGCTTACGAACCTTTGTTCATATCTATGGAGGAGACCCTAGACCAAGTTGACGAAGCAGAGGTTAGCCTGCCTAAGCACCAGAGGTGTGGCGCACACACTCTGAACCTGCTGGCGTCTGAGCCCTGAGGATGTTTCTAAAATGAGTACAATAATTTATTTTACTTCAATAAATTAATAGTTTTAAAATAGTTAATAATAAAAAGATGTAAATTACTATCGATTGTTTTTAATCTATGAATTGTAATAAAAAAGATTACGTAAAAGTTGTTATTTTTTCTGGTACCACAATGGAACCATGGTGGCAGGAATATCTTCAGAAGGTCGGCTGCCAAGGCACAGTCATTGTGGAATGCCCAGGGCCGTCGAACTGTGGCAGCCAACGAGATTATGGATGTTATAGGCAAAAAACTCAAAATTCCTGGTGCGACGAGGTGGAATTCAATCTATGACAGCTATAAAATGCTCTCTGGCCTGCTGCAGGCCCTGGACACACGTAAAAAAATTAATGATCTGTGTACCAGAATGCGTCCTAACCCGATTTCTGCCTTTATTGACGAGGTCATCGCAGAATATGTAAAAGTTATGGCATCAGTTGCAAATGCTTTGGATAAAATGCAATCAGACCAGAGCGCATACATGGGGAACTTCCTTTCGAACTTGATGGTGCTAAAGAGGGACTTGAATATGTTCAAGGAGGACAACACCATCAAGCATGCAAAGCTCCTCGTCACTTACCTCCTGGGGACACAGGATCACCGTGGTATAACCAAGAAAGGTTTTATTGGAAGGTAGATGTTTACATACTTTTAAGTTTTAATATAATTATATAAATAAATATAATAAAATATCTAATATAACATTTTATAGTCATTGAAATGAAAAAAAAAATCAATAATCATTAGTCGGTACAGGTATTCTTAAGGCCCCCGACTAACTTCCTCAAGAAGTACAGGCACCATTGAGTGAAGTGTTTTATTAAACATAACACTCCCCTGCCCTCATGTGCCTCAGACATCTTGAGGCCAATGAGAGCCTCTCTCACTAATGCCAACTTCGAAAACTTGACATTCATGATGAGCAACCTATAGTTAGTAAAGAGAGAGAGAGAGAGCTGACTTAATTGAAGAGTGAAGTCACAGTATAATTATTATTATAAATTTATTTTATTAATAATAATATTTATTAATAAATAATAAATATCTCGTTGAATTTTTTTTATATAGGTTGCCCTAAAAGCCTTGGAAGCATAATCTAGTAATAGGGCCGAATATAAATGTGTAGACTGTAGTTCACTTTCGTCTTTCTTAATTTTTTAGATATAAAATATATACCTAAAAAAAATCCAAGGTTAGCGTACAAATGTTCGGACTGAAATTTTCAAAATTGGGTTAACTCAAAATCGACGAAGATTCGGGTTCGGAACCCTAAAAGCCTGTTACAGAGCTTCAAGGGGCCATGAACACTATTTTCATGCTTGTCTCAAATGATCGTAGATTCTGTATTGTGATGCCTGTTATTCTGTAATTTGTGTTCATGAATAAATTGTTTCAAAAAGGTTCGCGCGTCCAGCTCTGGGTATATCACTTTTAGGTGCCTAATGTTTTTTAGAATAACAGTATTTAGGCTATGGTATAGGTAGCCATTTATTATGTCTATCAGCTTTGTCATTGAGGGTAGAAAAAAGAATTATAGAAAACCATTGATATATAAAATTCACACAAATATTGTCACTTACCAGATATGTCGAAAGGGACACAAACACCGGCGACTGCATTCATAGATGACAGAGGAAAATGAAGAGATACTAGTGAATAAAACCCACGAGCCTACCTGACACAAAAATAATACAAGAAAATGAAAGGTGATGGTAAGACCTACCTATCACAAAAGTCTAATCCAAGGGAAGTATTTATCATTTATAGACTTCGAGAGACCCTTGGAGCTGTTGGAAGTGAAACAAGTATCGAATACAATTTCTTTAATGATAAATAAATAAAATTAGTAATGAAACAAACAACATAGAAATGAAACTTGTCAGCAACATAAAGGGAGTGAATACCTACGAAAAAAGACTACCTATTGATTAAAAAACTAAATAGCTCATTAAGTTTGACAAATGATATTGTAAGCTGCTCTTGCAAGTAGTAAAACACGATGTGAAGCTTCGACCCGTTCTCTCCCAAAATCTAATAAACTGGTAATTCGATAATGACCAATCGTCCCATCAAGTTTCATGCAATATGGTTCAATACTTTTTGAATTATAAATGACCTTGACCTTCGACCGGATAGCTCCCAAAATTCTACCAGATGGTTCCTGGACATTGACCAATCGTCCCATCAAATTTCGGACAATTTGGTTGAATATTTATGAGCTATTGATTTATAAATGGTCTTGACCTTGTACTCGATCGCTCTCAAAATCTAACAAAATGGGTCCTGTGACTCCTGTACATGATAAATAAGGGTCTAGGAAAATTGATCGAAAGCTATTGATCGAAAAGAAAATTGGGCGAATGGAAAATTGATCGAAAGAAAAATTGATCGAAAGGAAAATTGATCGAAGAGATCATGCAGCTTCCTTTTTTTTCTTCCATCTGTGAGTGCAGTAACCGGTGCTTAGTGTCCCTTTTTGTTACTTTCCTTGCTAAGTGACTGCACTCACAGAGTAGCTTTTCCACATCCATGAGCATTGTCACCGACGGTGTTAAGTGACTTTGTTTATGAATCCACTTTCCTTTCTGACTGCTTCTTTCTATCTCTTATATTTAATTCCCTTTTAAAGTCAGTGATATGTCTTTTGGTTCCGAAACAGACGTTAATCCTACTAAATTAATTAATTATTTAACTTTCAATTCACAAGTTATCTTGAACTATCTAAATTCTAGAACTAAGAAAACTTAAAGTTCTTCAAATTATAATATATTTCAAAGCATATAATTCTCTGTTATAGATAAGCAGTTGATTGAAGAAATGTTATACCTAAATTATTATTATATATTATTATTGTATGAATTATTATTATATATAAATCATGGTAACAAGATCTACTATCTGTAATATATTGCAAGTAAGTTTCTCTGGTAATCCATGGTTTTAGTAATCATTGTCAATTAGTGAAAATAGATCCAATATCATTTTCGATCAGTTTTGTTTCGGTCAATTCTCCATTCGATCAATTGTTGTGCAATCAATTTTCCTTTCGATCAATTTTCCATTCGACCAATTTTCCTTTCGATCAATTTTCCATTCGACCAATTTTCCTTTCGATCAATTTTCCTTTCGATCAATTTTCCATTCGATCAATTTTCCATTCGACATATTTCCATTCGATCAATTTTCCATTCGATCAATTTTCCATTCGATCAATTTTCCATTCGATCAATTTTCCTTTCGATCAATTTTCCATTCGACCAATTTTCCTTTCGATCAATTTTCCATTCGACCAATTTTCCTTTCGATCAATTTTCCTTTCGATCAATTTTCCATTCGATCAATTTTCCATTCGACATATTTCCATTCGATCAATTTTCCATTCGATCAATTTTCCATTCGATCAATTTTCCATTCGATCAATTTTCCATTCGACCCATTTTCCATTCGATCAATTTTCCATTCGACCAATTTTCCATTCGATCAATTTTCCATTCGATCAATTTTCCATTCGACCAATTTTCCATTCGATCAATTTTCCATTCGATCAATTGCTTTCGACGAGCTATTATCGCTGAGGCCTATTTCAATACATTCCTATTGTTGGAGTGTCATCGCTGAGCGAGCAAAAATCGCTGCATGCAAGTGTACCTTTAGCACTCATTTTGACAGTACGCTCATTTAACAAATCTTCAGTTCTTCGTTTTCGGTTAAACTTACAGATAGTAGTCGTAAAGTTCTACAATGCCATAAAGTCCTGAAACGCACTAATTGCCATAAAGTCCTAATATGATACGAAGTCTTATTTTAGGCTTTTTAAATTATGAAATAATTTGTTAACTCGGTAAAGTGGGCGGGTTGGCATGCATATAGAACGTTGAAATTCAATCAAAATCTGTCTGAATTATTATATAAATAAACCAATCCTATCACTTCAAGAATTAGCTTGAAGCTAATTTTACTGATCTTATTTTACTGATAGTAAACTTGCCCATTGTAAGTATGTAAACTAGCAGAGTAACCTTTTCTTATTGCTGCAACAGATGGTTTTACTTGCTTTCTAGTTGGGTTTTGGGCGAGTATGCCTCATCATCTTGCTAGTTTACTCTATATAGCTAGAAGATCATAGCTACTAGATCATTAAGCAATTATGAAGTGTGCAGAACAACAAACTACATTAAATTATGATATCAAATTAGAGATTGCATAAAACTAATTCATATGAGAAATAAAATAAAAAAGGAATATAAAATTTAAAAAATGAAAAATTATTTTATACCAACTTAGGTAGTTCTCTCAGTTATACCCATCTCAGTAGCTCTTCATTTGTTTAACTAGGTAAATAAGGATTAAAAAAACATGGGGCGCTTATGTTCCAGGAAGGCTAAGTCCAGACGGGGATGGGGCGGGGGGGGGGGGGGATGACGTCACACTCCAGAATATCATCTGCAATGCTATTGGTCGGTTTTATCTGAGATTTTTCGCATGAGATTGAACTTCTCCTGAATCTCAATACTGTGTTTATATCCAGGTCAATGCTACTTTGGAAGAAAACAGTTTCTTGTAAAAGGAAATTAGCTATTTCTTGCAATGCTCTCTCTAATTCTGAGACTCTAGTCACTAGTGAGTGGAGAACTGAAACATTTTTCTAGTAAAAGATAATTGATGAATTTATTTAGGGTAGCAGTTACTAAATACTACACAAGGCACACTGATCACTTGTCCTGCATCAGTCATATGAAAATAGCAACAAGAATTAAAAACAAGTATTCTATAATCAAAAGACGGTGCCACACAGTGCCAGCATGATGTTCTACTTACACTTTTGCTTTATAAGAAGCCTTCGGTAATGGTGGTTGTAAAGTTGAAAACTCGGACAGAATTCTAGAGGGAAGTGTGGACCAAGTAGAATCTCATGTTATCAGAAATCACTAGAATGGCAGCAAACTTTTCTCCAGTTCGCTCTTTTTATTCCTCAAGAACAGTAGAACAAGAATTTGATGAATTTTACGTCCTTAACTACAAATTATGAAGATGTTGCAACTACATTTCTTCAGCCAAAATTGAGGTAATTTTGGTTTGTCTGTGTCACCTCAACTCTCGCAACAATTAATATATTAAGAATATAAAAGTAATACTAATTCAATTTATGCGAAGACCATGAGTAGATAGATATCTATTTGCCCTTCGGCTATATCTATACTATAATAAGAGCCGCGTCCGTCTGTCCGTGTGTCACACTTTTTATTAAGAAATACATATTAAAAGGAAAAACAAATCATTTGTGGCAGTATCATGACTACAGGTTACAGTAATAATTATTGGCACTAATTATTAAAAAAAAATACATTTTGACTTTTGAGATTTTTTTTTTAATCAGAATATATATATCCATAATTTCATTCGATTATAATTTAGATTCAATAAAAGGTACTGCACTAGTAATTATAATAAGAGCCGCGCCCGTCTGTCACACTTTGAGAAATATATATTAAAAAGGAAAAACAATCATTTGTGGCAGTATCATGACTACAGGCTACAATATTATTGACACTATTTAAAAATGTATATATTTTGGCCTTTGAGATTTTTTTGTGTATCCATAATACGTACTTGCATTCGAATATAATGATTCAATAACAAGTACAATACTAGTTATAGAAACTCACATTTTTTCACTCTTCGATCACATCGAGTCGCCGATTAGTTCAATGTATATGACGTCATACACTCGAGATTTTTCCCGCCAGTGACGTCACGTTCAACAGTCTCATCTGCATATGGGATTGGGGTACTCTTCTAAATGTTTATACTGTCCTGCGTGGTTATTTTGTTGTAGATTGAACGCTTTGTTTAATACATTTTTTTTATTTATTCAACACCTCTTTTCGGTTTAGAGCTTTATAGTCCAAACATTTTAATTTACTGGAGTAATAGAAAACTCTACCAAGAACAGGGTGGTCCTCGAAAAACCAATCGAGGTGAAGAGCTCTCATCCTTCGAAAGAGTTTGTAAGACTGCTTTTCAAATCTCCGGTATTCAAGCCATGAGAGGAGAAGATGTTTTTACTGAACAGATTATTAATAAAATCTCCATTTGAAGATTAGTCTACGACTCTACACTACTGAAAATATCAAATTCAAAATGATAGAAGACTTGGAAATGCAATTCTTCTTAAAAGATAAAGGTGAAAGTTTAAGCTGAAGCCCTCGGGCCTCGTTACCCTGGGATGGCTGACGAAATAATAACCACAAGAGTGAAAATTTAGCGAACTCCAATCTCATATGCGAAAAATATCAAATAGAACTGACCAATAGCGTTGCAGATGAGACTGTGGAGCGTGACGTCATTGGCGGGAAAACTTAATGCTGCTCACTTTTGTGTGTTAATTTTTATTTTGAGAAGAGAGAGATATAAAATTTTAAAAATGAAAGAAAAAATATTATTTTATTATTTGGATTATCGATTAATTCAGTAGTTATCTATTTAATAATAATTTTATTGTGATCAAGAAGTAAGACGAGAAATAACACAGAAAGATGTAACTGTCTGAATAATGGGGCGTCGTTCCCATAAAACTAGACAGTGGTGGGTTTGCGTAAGGTCATATTTTTTCCGGCATTTATTACCTTCGCAGAATGCGGAAAGGTTATATTTTATCCGGGATTTATTTATTTATCATCTTGTTATTAGCCTAACTCAAAAAGTGTTCAACCAAATTGCCTGAAATTTGGTGAGACGATTGGTCAATATATATACACTGCAGGAACCATTTTACTTGATTTTAGGAGCGATTGGGTCAAAGATCAAGGTCAATGTCATTTAGAACTCAACAACTCAAAAGGTGTTAAACCAGATTGCCTGAAATTTGGGGAAAAGGTCAAGAGCCCCCCCTCCCCCCCCCCCTCTGTGTTTTTAATCCTTATTTACCTAGTTAAATAAATGAAGAACTACTTAGATAGAAATAACTGAGAATTGCTAATGTAGTTTGTTGTATCCGCTAGTTTGTTGAACTGCACACTTCATGATTGTTTAATGACCTGGCAGGGGGGTTCGGGGGGCGGCAATCAGTAATGAATAATAAAATAATCAGTAATGAACTACAAAAGTGTCAATAAGGATTAAATAATATAGGTTGATAAGGATTTGAAAAGCGGGGGGGGGGGGGGTAAGTTCAAGAGCCCCCTCCCCCCGGTCATGAGCCCCCCTCATTGTTTTTTTAATCCTTATTTACCTAGTTAAACAAATGAAGAACTACTTAGATAGAAATAACTGAGAGTTGCTAATGTAGTTTGTTGTATCCGCTAGTTTGTTGTACTGCACACTTCATGATTGTTTAATGACCTGGCAGGGGGGTTCGATGGGCGGTACGCCCCCCGATATACATCAGTAATGAACTACGAAAGTGTCAATAAGGATTAAGTAATATATCTAAATAAGGATTAAAAAAAACAGGGGGGGGGGGGGGAGCTTATGACCTACACCCGAAATTTGGTGGGATGATTGGTCAATGTTCAGGAATTATCTGGTAGAATTTGGTGAGCGATCTGGTCAAAGGTGAAGGTCATTTATAACTCAAAAAAAGTATTCAACCATATTGCATGAGACTTGTTGGGACGATTGGTCAGTTTATTAGATTTTGGGAGCGAACGGGTCAAAGCGGCTGCGAAGGTATGCGCTCTACCGAGTGCACGCAATCTAGTTTGTATATGTAACTACTAAATATAATAATTAGGGATGTGACATTGTGCATATTGCATATATGCAGTCCTCTGCATAGTTATATTTCAAGAGCATATAATATGCCCGTGTGCATATATGCTAACCGAGAAATATGCACTTCTTGGTCAATTTTTAACATGTAAATGCCTTATTTAGCTATGCCGTTTTCTTCTGGACCCCAGCATAGAAAACTATTTTAACTGTGGACCCAAGTAAATTTTATTAAACTAAATTATTCAAATAAAAAAGTTTGCCGGTGGTATTGAAACTAAAAATGTATTAATAAATAATATGAGTAAATACTATAGTAGCTATTGATAAATAAATGAATAGGTACAATTATTATAGAGAGTTGTACTACTCAAAAAATATCAAAACTTATAGCACGTGTTTATAATTTATTTAAGTAATTAATCACGAAACGGTTTAAATTTACTATTCAATAACTTAGTGTCGCTGCTTATAGCTGGGGATCCTTTATGTTTAAAGGGAACCGCTGGTCTAACAAGATGGTTTATGATTTTCGAGTCATGACTTAAGTAATGAACGGAATGTGATATATGAATGTAGGATATTTTAGAAGACTGAATTTGGCTGAAAGAAACATTTGCTCCTTTTGTTTCTTGTGATGTAGAACGGGTGTTTTCCCAGTACAAAAATACATTAGAAGATAATAGAAGGAGATTCACTGTTGGAAACCTGAATTACAATTTAACAATAAAGTCCAATTCCAATGTGTATATTTGAAATTGAATTACTATTAAAAAAGTCTAAATTTGAAACAGCTTTGTTATATTTTGTTTTCACAGTATAATTAAAAACTTGAGATATATGCAGGTTAACTTTATTTTAAATTCCGTAATTAACTTTGGGCATGTAATATGCACACTATATTGAATAATTTCTGGCATATTATATGCATATTTCCAATATGTATTTTGGTTCAGTTTATATGCACATTGACTTTTTGCATATTGTATGCAGAAATAGGCATATAATATGCTGCATATCGTGTCAAAAATTGTGCATCTTTTATGCTGCATATTGTCACATCCCTAATAATAATAATAAACTCTATTCAGAAACTGATAAAAAAATTACAATTATAATGCATTCTTTCAACAAATAACTCTCTTTAATAGTTTTATCGCCAAGTAAGAATTTCGAATAAATTAATTAACAATTTATGCTCCAAACTGAATTACTGAATATAATAGTATGGGTGTCAGGCAGGACAGAATGTGTTCACTTTCTGAACAGAGCATGTAACTTTTTGCTCACTCATTTTGTGAATTCATCTCCTAACATTTCACGGCATTTTTACAATTGCTTTATTCCTAACTAGGATCATTCAGAACATTACATGAAAATGAAATTCAATGTGATTATCAAAATATCTTCATAAATCATAAAAAACGAAATCGTATAAAAAATAAAATTTACCAGCTGATAAAAATATTAATATTTTTATGATTAGACAGTAGCGAGCATAAGTTAAGGGACAGTGAAACAAATTCAACATTTTTGTTTATTGCAAAGAAACTAGTTAGCGAAAATACGTGAAACTTAACATCAATAAAGATTCACATACTGTGGGTGTTTGCTAGAAATATTACCAAAATGAAACAAATAAGTACCTTAACATTCAACTATTGCCATCAGAGACCAAAAAAAGACACCGAGCAAAAGTTAAGGAACAATTGTTATTGCATTAACTATTGTCTAATTAGATAAATAAAATTGGTGTGCAGACGTTTTGTAGACAGACGTTTCGTCGACAAGATTAGAGGCAATTTGGTTGAATAGTTTTTGAGTTAGAAATGTCCTTTGACGCAATCACTCCCAAAATCTAATCAAATTCTTCCTGAATAAAGACAAAATTATTTCGAGATTGTCGCACATTTTCATTTATTATATTAGATCCTAAAAATTCGCATCGCATTCCCGCATGTAATTTTATGAAAAACTTCCCCTAATTTTTATTTAATTTAAAAGACTATATTTTTATATTAAAAAATTAAAAACAAAGGGAAAACAAATGAGGTTAATTCCAAACGTTTTGCAGAATGTTTGATATCTCAGTAAAATTAAAATATCAGTTTTGTTTTATTTTTCTTTAAGTAACTAACTCAAGCTATATTGACAAGTTATTTTGTATTGCAACTATCATATTTTCATGAAATGGACCAATTAAATGGATAAATAATTGATTCATTTTGTTGGTCCTGCTATATACCCTCTACCTGCCTTGCACAATCTCGAGATTGTGCAAATCGGCATCTGACGCGGAACATATACACTAGGGTGGGCCAAAAAATAACGTTTTGGATATTACTAATGAAATAGTGATTTAAAGTTGACATGATAAGTAAAGGTACGTGTACTGAAATTTGACTGAATTCTGACATGATTAACAGTTGCCCCCAAGAGATTCAAATTTCAGAAAAGTAACATTTTTGGTGATTTTTACTACAATTTGGCCAAAAAACTCATAAACTCTGATTTATTATCATTTAGAATAGGAAGATAGCTAGAGAAGAGTTTATTTTGGTGTTTGTGTTGGAAAATCATAACGGTACGACAATGTTCACAGTTGCCCCCACACCTAAAAATTGTTCAAATTTAGGCACCGCTGGAGACTTTAGTCAGTGTATAGTGCTCAATGAAGAACATATTAAGGCAATTTCTATGCGATAAATTGAGGAAAAACATTAATTATTGATTTTGACAACATTTAAATATTTGGGACACTTAGTGACTCAAAAATGTAGACAAAGCGAATTGCATGGGTTATTGTCCAATTGATGAAATCCGAGTAAATTCGAAATTTTTGCAATGCGAAAATATTGATCAATGCTTTTATAAAATGAAATAAATACAATTCACAAAGTTATTTTGAGAATTAAATTACTTCTATCTTATCACAATAACAGCATGATTGCTCTAGAAGCCAAATTTTAAGAGAAATATTGAAATATTAATATATTTCACAAAAAAAGGCTCGGGGCAACTGAAAAGTATCAAATATTAATCTGCAATTTTGCATGTTGTGTTTTTTCATAACGTTCCTACTAATTTCATCTATTCCACAAAAAAATCAAATATTTCAGAATTAGTGGGAAAATATCCTTTTGTACAGAATTGCAAATGTTTTGGGGCAACTCAAAAATATCCAGAAATGGCCCGGAAATTGGCATGCAATGTTCTTTCAAAACGTATCAACTTATAATAACTATTCCATATGAAGATTTTAAAGTTTGCCCGAAACCACTATTTTTTGGCCCACCCTAATGTGGATTCTAGAGGCTATGGCGGTATTATCACACACTACCCTATAGCTAATTACGTAAAAACAAAAAAAGCTACTAGCTACTACACGTATATTGGCATTTTCGCACACGATTTTTCCAACTTTGGGCGTCTTGAGACGGTAGAAGATTCATTTAGAGAATAATCCTTTGGATATCATTCTTTTCTCATACAGTGACACACATTGAGCACTACCCACATCAATAAATCGAAAAAGTGGAAACTCGATTCACCCTAATGGTTACATCGTGACGTAATTGGTTCATTGAACAAAATCAGAGAAATAGAAACAAGTTAAACAACAAATCGGATGTCAAGATTCCTGATAAAATAATCTAGATTAAACTTCTTTTTATTTTGCCGTTTAATAAAATGAATTGATATATTATATATATTGTATAGAAATAACAGCGTTGGATATTTTGACGCCATAGGTTCCGTGTTCGACACAGTGTTTAAATGTTGCGCTCCATCTATATCTCTATTGTGTCCGTGGCTTTGGCTCAGTGGTAAATATGCCATGGTCGTGAGAGTGTGTGTGTGGCTCTGGAAAATCAATTCAAGCTTCTCTTCGTGAAAGTTACGTTTGGATTCAATAAAGGTGAATCTTTTAATTAGAAGTAATGCACTAGTTTTGTAACTAAGGCACAGGATTATTTACCTTCTGGTAAATTCGGGAGTTTATTGAAATAAAAATAAGCCGGTCCTATGATTAGTTCTTTGATTTATTATTTCTATTTATGTTATTACACCAGTTTCCTAATTTCCTTCCCCCTGACATGCTTTCCCAGCTGTTTCCACTTTCAGCAATGACAATTTATCGATCTTTTACCAGCTTTGCATTTTAACTCGTGGTTGTAAATGTAGCGACATCTGGAAACGTCCTATGGAAATGGTATCATCTGAAAATACGTGTGTGTGTGTGTTTGTGTGTACCTTTAAAGGCGTGACCGGGAGTGTGTACTTAGCTATACATTGAATAAAACACATTAATTACATGCAATCATTCGTAATAAGTAAAGCATTTAAATATTGTATGTCTATATGATAAATATTTTAGGGTTATCGAACTGTTTCAAATTTTATAAACAAACAAAGGAAAAATATCATTGTATCCATGATACTTGCATGTATCATGGATACAAATTAATATACGAGTTAATATTTTTTCCTGATATCCAATATGTGGAACCGTTCAATAACTCGGAACTTACCCTACCTACCGTAACTCGTATATTTTTTGTATAATATTTTTTCGTAAAATATTCAATGCGATGTTCCATATCACTTTCTAATTAATTATAATAATTTATTATCACTATATGCTCTCATGCTAACTATTTTATAGAATTTAAAGCCAAAGAAATCATTTTCTGATTAAGAGGAATTAAAAATTTATTTTATTTTTAAAGTTACATGACATATGGTCAGAAAAGCTACAATAATTATTAATAAAACAGTTATTATACTTGTTACTCTCTCACTTATTGTACTTGTTACTCTCTCATTTATTGTACTTGTTACTCTCTCATTCATTGTACTTGTTACTCTCTCATTCAGTGTACTTGTTACTCTCTCATTCATTGTACTTGTTACTCTCTCATTCAGTGTACTTGTTATTCATTGCACATGTCCAGTGACCATCTGGTAGAAATTTGGGAGCTATCCGGTCAAAGGTCAAGGTCATTTATAACTCAAAAAGTATTGAACCATATTGCATGAAACTTGGTGGGACGATTGGTCATTATCCAGTTACCAGTTTATTAGATTTTGGGAGCGAACGGGTCAAAGCGGCGGCGAAGGAATGCGCTCTACCGAGTGCACGTAATCTAGTTGTACATATTTTTCTTAAATGATCTAAAATGTGGAACTGTCCGATAACTCGTTAACTTCCCCTGAAAGAGAGTATCATTTCTATGCAATTTTTCCGTTGTTTAGAATTTATATTGGGTGTGTCCACTAGAGTTACTATGTGAAATGCTTTACTGACTGTGAAGCTCTGCTATCGCACCTGATTGTTGTTGATTATCATTCTATCTCGTGAACATCACATTCTATCTCGTGAACATCACATTCTATCTCGTGAACATCACATTCTATCTCGTGAACATCACATTCTATCTCGTGAACATCACATTCTATCTCGTGAACATCACATTCTATCTCGTGAACATCACATTGGATCTCGTGAACATCACATTGGATCTCGTGAACATCACATTTTATCTCGTGAACATCACATTCTATCTCGTGAACATCACATTCTATCTCGTGAACATCACATTCTATCTCGTGAACATTACATTCTATCTCGTGAACATCACATTCTATCTCGTGAACATCACATTTTATCTCGTGAACATCACATTCTATCTCGTGAACATCACATTCTATCTCGTGAACATCACATTCTATCTCGTGAACATCACATTCTATCTCGTGAACATCACATTCTATCTTGTGAACATCACATTCTATCTTGTGAACATCACATTCTATCTCGTGAACATCAAATTCTATCTCGTGAACATCACATTCTATCTCGTGAACATCACATTCTATCTCGTGAACATCACATTTTTTCACAATGTTTATAAGTCCAGTGCCGCTTTTCCCCTCTTCATTTCACTAACTAACAGACATACATTATTGTGACACACTCTAGAAATTATGCATCTTAATATAATGAAACAGCTGAGAAATTAGGGTTAAATGGATAAACAGTCAGTTGTACCGCTAGATGGCGTTGCTACAGATTTGCTGACAAATATTATGAACACAAACGTGACAAACGCACGCACGGAGATTGACGTTTTCACCGCTAGATGGCGTAACTATATAATTTAATAAGGCTTTTACAATCAAACAGTTCAATATTATTCTATTGTTGATGCTAAGGAATAACTTTATTCACATTTCAGTCAAAAGATAAAAAGTTGCATAGATATCAAGTAATGGAAATAGTCTAAAAAATAAATAAATTAATATCTAATTTTCTCCAAAACTGTTTTCCCGAAGTTCTGTTTTTGGTAATTTTACTTCATTTTGTAATTGAATTTATTTTTATAAAATGTACCCGGTGTACTAACAGAGGAGGTAACTTAATGTTACATTATATATTGTGACACACTGTAACGTGTCGCAATCTATGACAAAGTGTGTCGTTATGACACACGTACACTGTGTCAGATTGACAGTCTTTTTCTGTTGCATACAGTCTAGTAATTAGGAAATTTCATTAGGAAATTGTTCGATAAAGTTACCATATATATCTATATAAGTATAAAACTTTAATTCACTAAAATATTTCTTATAATAACTTGTAATTATTATTATATTTCTGATAATTTAAAACATATTAAATATATTCATACCTATGGCTAATAATTATATTTTTAGTTAGGGAAACAGAAACGTATTAAAAACGGAACGAAAATTCCAATAAGCTATAATTAAAAAAAAAAAAAAAAAATTAACCTACCTGAATTTTTAGGTGGTATTTATTATGCATCTGCTAACTGTTCTTTTTCCTGCTATATGCGAAGTTTACCAACTGCGAGTTAATTTTTTGCTGAGTCATCGTGACACTTTTGCGAAAATGTCATTGCAAGAATTACGTCATCACGAGAGAAAATGTTATAATTAACTTTTAGAAATTGCAAGCAAACTATCAGTGAATGGAGTGGAGCTCTTCATTTTCCTCTTTGATTTTTTTTATGTTAGGTATACTCGTAAGCTTAATTTACTATCACCTCTTCATTTTCCTCTTCCATCTGTGAGTGCAGCCACCGGTGCTTGTGTCCCTTTTCGTCACATTCCTTGGAAAGTGACTGCATTTACGGTATTTGACTTTGTTCATGGAGCCACTTTCCTTTCTGACTGCTTCTTCCAATCCCTTGTATTAACTTTCTGATAATATTTGATGTTTTCCCATTGTACTTTCAGTATTTTCTAATTTAAACGCATTTCATTTCAAATCCGATAATATTTGACAACTTGCATAGAAACCAAAAATACAGTGGAACTCCCCTATAGTAAAATCCGACTAGTTCACTATAGAGAGTTTACTATATGTAAGAGATGAATAGAAACTGCCCTTTTAATGGCAGACTACACAAAATATTTTCTCTCTTTTTCAAACAAATTCAGGTGAATTCCTAGTTCACTTACCTATTTCATTTAGGGACGTGAACTAGGAAGGGGGTATTTCGTAAATTATTTTTTCTTAAATTAAATAAAAAAATTATTTTATTAAAATATGTTGCACTAAAATAGTTAATTAACAGAAATTCTAGTATCATGACTACATATACAATATAAACAAAATGGAATATTTGAAATTAAGCAAATTAAAGAATATCGTTTTGAAAAACTAATTGAAAAATATATAGTTATATAGGCACTCTTTTTTTTTGTTTTTAAATGGTTTTCATAAATAAAAAAATATTAATTTAAAAATATTCACTTCCTAGTTCACGTCCCTAATTGATTTAGGGATATGAACTAGGAATTTCCTGAAATTCATTATACTATATACAGGGTCTTTCATATCTCAGAACTCTAAAAATCAGGATGTTTCACTACACATGACTTCCTTGTAGAGGAGTTTCACAGGTAGAACTCCTCCTTCATTAAATACAACAAATTTACTATATAGAGATTCATAAAAAACTTAGTCCTTTGTGGCAGACTAAACTAAATATGTTCACTATAGAGGTAAGTTCGTTACCGAAATCACATTGATTATCCAATAATCCTTGAGATATAAATGACCTTTGACCCGTTCGCTCCTAAATTCAATAAACGGGTTCCTGGATAATGACCAATCGTTCCAGCAAATTTCAGGCAATTTGGTTGAATTCTTATTTAGTTACAATTGGCCTGATCGCTCCCAAAATCTAACCAAAAGGGTTCCTGAATATTAACTAATCGTCTGACCAAATTTCAGGCAATTAGGTTGAATATTTAGTTAGTTACATTCCGCGAAGGTAAATATTTCTATTAAAGGTCCTCTCCAAGCTACGAGGAAAAAATGAGTTTATTAGATAATATTATAGAACTAAGGTCTGCGATCATTATTCCGCAAACCGCGTACAATTCGGTTCAGTATATATTTTAATATTTGCTTTTAAAGTTTTTTAATACTCTGAGCAACAATCGAGCGAATCTCCAACCTGACGCTGAGAAAGAAGATTGTACACTCTTTGTTTTGATTTCAAATTTAGATTTTTAAACAAACAATGCGTTTTTTAAGATATTAATTTTTTCTAAAAGTATATAAACGTTTCTAAAATAAGTTCATCCGAATTTAAACCTTTAAACGAATAATAAATAGATTTGTTAAACCAAATACCTAGTTGACAATCAAAACAAATGGTGTACATTCTTCTTCTTCTTCTTCAGACTGAAAATTAGAAAGTCGGAAGTAAAGTTTTTTGTATAGAGTTTGGATTATAAAAATCTTTAGAAGCTTATAAAATTAAAAACATACTATTAAATTTTATGGAGTTTGCAGTAAAATGATAAGAAACATTAGCCTCGTTCATTTAAAGGGGCAGTACAGTCATTTTTTGTTTTAACAATTTTAATGTCACACGATTGCTTAGTAAGAATAAAGTATATCGTGTGACATTGCAATGTTCAATAAAATCTTATAATGGAGATATATCATTTTATATATAATTAATTTCCTAACAAATGCTAACGGTAGATGGCGCCACAATCAGGGTCGCCATCTTGTACACATACAAACTGAGTTAATTTTCTACCTAGATTTTAGCTCAAGTGAAGAGATGGCTTTATTTTTAAAAACTATGTCTTCTTGTTTACGAATTCACATAGTCTTTTCACCATTTTGACGCAAACAAAGCATGATTACTGCATACTTAAATTAATATGAAAACAACAAACATACTCATGTACATACTAATGAGTGATAATGCTTCCGCTAGGTGTCGCTAATTTTATTATATACTTTTTATATGAACATTTTAAAAATAAACGAGCATTCAAATATTACATAATTAAATATTCTGAATCGATTTAAAACCAATTTAGCGATTCTTTGATTTTGACTTTACTATCCCTTTAAGCAATAAAAAAAAATTTTTTTGGAGAGGACCTTAAGTAACTAAAATTGGAAAAATTTATTACCTTCGCAGAATGCGGGAAGGTCACATTTTCATCGGAATTTATTTATTTATCATCTTGTTATTCGCTTAACTGAAAAAGTGTTCAACCAAATTGCCTGAAATTTGATGAAACGATTGGTCCATGTCCAGTGACCTGCTACTATCATTTTGGGAGCGACCCGGTCAAAGGTCAAGGTCATGGTCGTTTATAATTAAAAAAATTTGAATCATATTGCATGAAATTTGGTGGGACGATTGGTCAATATACAGGAACCATTTTGTTAGATTTTTGGAGCGATCGGGTCAAAGGTCAAGGTCAAGACCTTTTGTAACTTAATAACTCCAAAAGTTTTCAACCAAATTGTCTGAAATTTGATGTGACGACTGGACAATGTCCAGGAACCATCTGGTAGAATTTTGGGAGAGATCCGGTTATAGGTCAAGGTCATTTATAACTCAATAACTCAAAAAGTATTGAACCAAATTGCATGAAACTTGGTAGGACGATTGATTATTATCCAGTAAGCAGTTTCCTCAAATGTTGGGAGAGAACGGGTCAAAGCGGAGGCGGAGGTATGCACTCTACCGAGTGCACATAACCTAGTTTGCTTATGAAATTCAAATTTGAAATCAGAGCAAAGAGTGAACAATCTTTTTCTTCAGCGTCAGGTTAGTGTTTCGTACAATTGTTGTTGCACACAGAGTACTGAATACTTCAAAAGCATTTAGAATATATAGTGAACCGAATAGTATGCGGTTTGCAGATTGATGATCCTAACCTTTTTCATATTCTGTACTAAACTCATATTTTTCCCAGGAGTCTGGATAGAATCTTAAATGACCTAGTAAGGGGTTAGGGTTATTTTAATTGGTATCCATGTTACCTGCAGGTATCATGGATACCAAATAAAATATCCAATTAATATTCATAATATCGAATATGTGTGACGGTCCGTTAACTCGGAACTTACCCTACTGCTCACAGTTGAGAAATCACGTGTTTATTTCTTCACACCACTTAGCATTTTCTTTGTGGCTGATCTATCTCTTTTCTCTGCTAATAAGCGGATGAGATAATTGAAAGAGGCCTATACTGTGTACATATGCCTATGTACATATGACTACATTATGTACTTGCTGATTGAGAAAGTAATTCTCAAACAATGCACTGTTTTCTCTGGGAAAGTTGCTCTACTTACACAGTCTGCCTTGGGAATAATTGAAAGCAAACACCTCTTCTTTCCCTTGAAGACACTGCGCATGCGCGGGGTTATTTGTTCTAGCATAGATACACTAAGGTATTTATTGTTTTGTATCATATCCATATTCCGCGCAGTTTACCTATTTGTGTAATCTAGAGATTGCGGTACACTTTATTGACGATCCTAAAAATGCGTGACACAGTGACCATCTTGTGATTGCGCAAAGATCTCGTGCATGAATTAGCAATCGTGGCTATCTAGGGAATGAAAGCTCCCTCTCCCTGGATACGAAATTCCCCTCGTGTAATTACCTAACTAGTGTAGATACCTAACTTGTAACCGCCTAATTGGTGTAGATAGCTACCTAATTTGTTACTACCTAACTAGTGCATTTAGGTACTTAACTAGTGTATCTAGGTACCTAACTTGTAATAACCTTACTAGTGTTGATACCTAACGTAACTACCTAACAAGTAAAGATACCTAACTTGTTACCACCCAACTAGTGTATATAGTTATTAAGTGCCTAACTAGAGTATCTAGGTACCTAACTGTTACTAACTAACTAATGTATCTTGGTATCTATCATGCAATTACCTAATTAGAGTATCTTCTAGGTACCTAGATACTATGGGTAGTTAGCTTCCCCATTACCTCATTCAATGCGCGTTTTCCCCATATATTGAGATTTCCCCATCTGCGCCATCTCTAGATTACCGTGCAATTTCAGGATCTAGGGTATTTGCTTCTATGTATCATAGATAGTTGATACACTAGGGCCTAGGGCCTAGTGTATATACTGAATATAGTTTCCACTTCAAATGTTTTACCTGCAATATGTTCAATCGTACGTCTGGCAGCATTGAACACAGTTACTCTATTCTGTACCGGCAGACTCTATGGAAATGCTTTTTATAATTTTATCGTAGTTTCCCTAAGGGCCCCTGCACACGAGCGTCACTTGACGTGCGACGATTATCACATGACCCTAAAATATTATTAACTCTATGGTATGTGACACACATGCGTCTCTTGAACGCACGTTAAAAGGATGGACAATTCCGGACGCAAGAAAAAGACGCTCGTGTGCGGGAGTCCTAATTATAAAGCATCTATTCAGTCAATGGTTGTGTTTTATTAGCTATTAACGATGTACTTTATTTGCAGTGTCAGCATTTTATGAGACATTTACTAGAAATGAACAAATAACTTGAAATTAGCACCACTGGGAATAGTTTTGATAATTGACATCAATTATTGTGTCTTTTGGAGAGTGGTGAGGGTGATGGAGAGTGGTGAGGGTGATGGAGAGTGGTGAGGGTAGGTTGATGGAGAGTGGTGAGGGTGATGGAGAGTGGTGAGGGTGATGGAGAGTGGTGAGGGTGATGGAGAGTGGTGAGGGTGATGGAGAGTGGTGAGGGTAGGTTGATGGAGAGTGGTGAGGGTGATGGAGAGTGGTGAGGGTGATGGAGAGTGGTGAGGGTGATGGAGAGTGGTGAGGGTGATGGAGAGTGGTGAGGGTGATGGAGAGTGGTGAGGGTGATGGAGAGTGGTGAGGGTGATGGAGAGTGGTGAGGGTGATGGAGAGTGGTGAGGGTGATGGAGAGTGGTGAGGGTGATGGAGAGTGGTGAGGGTGATGGAGAGTGGTGAGGGTGATGGAGAGTGGTGAGGGTGATGGAGAGTGGTGAGGGTGATGGAGAGTGGTGAGGGTGATTGAGAGTGGTGAGGGTGATGGAGAGTGGTGAGGGTGATGGAGAGTGGTGAGGGTGATGGAGAGTGGTGAGGGTGATGGAGAGTGGTGAGGGTGATGGAGAGTGGTGAGGGTGATGGAGAGTGGTGAGGGTGATGGAGAGTGGTGAGGGTGATGGAGAGTGGTGAGGGTAATGGAGAGTGGTGAGTGTGATGGAGAGTGGTGAGGGTGATGGAGAGTGGTGAGGGTGATGGAGAGTGGTGATGGAGAGTGGTGAGGGTGATGGAGAGTGGTGAGGGTGATGGAGAGTGGTGAGGGTGATGGAGAGTGGTGAGGGTGATTGAGAGTGGTGAGGGTGATGGAGAGTGGTGAGTGTGATGGAGAGTGGTGAGGGTGATGGAGAGTGGTGAGGGTGATGGAGAGTGGTGAGGGTGATGGAGAGTGGTGAGGGTGATGGAGAGTGGTGAGTGTGATGGAGAGTGGTGAGGGTAGGTTGATGGAGAGTGGTGAGGGTGATGGAGAGTGGTGAGTGTGATGGAGAGTGGTGAGGGTAGGTTGATGGAGAGTGGTGAGGGTGATGGAGAGTGGTGAGTGTGATGGAGAGTGGTGAGGGTAGGTTGATGGAGAGTGGTGAGGGTGATGGAGAGTGGTGAGGGTGATGGAGAGTGGTGAGGGTGATGGAGAGTGGTGAGGGTGATGGAGAGTGGTGAGTGTAGGTTGATGGAGAGTTTACTCTTTTCATTGTTTCCATAGTATATTAATTTAATTTTCCATTTTCAAGTCATTGTCCTTTACTAATTCTAATTAGTTACACTATTAGTTTCCACTATTATTCTCATAGCTAAAATTAGAACAATTAACTCACCACAATTAACTTACTAAACCTTCAGTAAATATTATCTTCATTAGCTACATATTTGTTCTTTAGTTCGGAGAAATGTTCTTAGTTTACTAACATTTATTAAATCAAAGATTCTAGAAGTCTCATTGTGAGTGGAATATTATTTTAAGAAAGTAGAAAAATGTTTGTTTTTCATTTTAACAATTGCATTGTTTTAGTTTCTCACGTACCTACGTAGGTAAGTAAGTAAGTACCTGATAGGTAGGTAAGTAAGTACGTAGGTAGATAGGTAAGTAAGTACCTAGTATGTAGGTAAGTAAGTTCTTAGTAGGTAGGTAAGTAAGTACCTAGTATGTAGGTAAGTAAGTACGTAGGTAGATAGGTAAGTAAGTACCTAGTATGTAGGTAAGTAAGTTCTTAGTAGGTAGGTAAGTAAGTACCTAGTATGTAGGTAAGTAAGTACGTAGGTAGATAGGTAAGTAAGTACCTAGTATGTAGGTAAGTAAGTTCTCAGTAGGTATGTAAGTAAGTACCTAGTATGTAGGTAAGTAAGTACGTAGGTAGATAGGTAAGTAAGTACCTAGTATGTAGGTAAGTAAGTTCTTAGTAGGTAGGTAAGTAAGTACCTAGTATGTAGGTAAGTAAGTACGTAGGTAGATAGGTAAGTAAGTACCTAGTATGTAGGTAAGTAAGTTCTTAGTAGGTAGGTAAGTAAGTACCTAGTATGTAGGTAAGTAAGTACGTAGGTAGATAGGTAAGTAAGTACCTAGTATGTAGGTAAGTAAGTTCTCAGTAGGTATGTAAGTAAGTACCTAGTATGTAGGTAAGTAAGTACGTAGGTAGATAGGTAAGTAAGTACCTAGTATGTAGGTAAGTAAGTTCTTAGTAGGTAGGTAGTAGAACCAAATTAGGTAGATAAGTACCTAGTATGTAGGTAAGTGAGTACCTAGTATGTAGGTAAGTAAGTACCTAGTCCTAGTAGGTAGGTATTTTACTGGATCATAAAACCATTTCATGAAAAGTAAGGACAATGGAGGGGTTTTGTGTACGTGACGTCATCACAGCGACACTCTAAAAACAAATTATAAATCAATTAAAGAGTGTAACATTATAAAAGCTGGCTGCTTATTTATGGCCATTATATTGAAACAATAATTAATATATTTTTCTCTATTCAAACTGCTAAACCACCCCTAATTATCTATTTAATGTGTTGCTTTGATGACGTCACGATCTGAAATCTCTTGATTGTTACTATGTATATTTTGTATAGTGTGATATTTATTTACTATATTCTGTATTCCTAGTGTGAACATAACTATATTTATATTTTATATAGTGTGAACATTGCCATTTATATTCTGTATAGTGTGAGCATTACTATGTATATTCTGTATAGTGTGAGCATTACTATGTATATTCTGAGTTCCTAGTGGGAACATAACCATGTATTTTCTGTATGAACACGACTAGCATTTTTTCTAAATCTGAACTACAAACGCACTCACAAGCACCAGAGTGTGAGAAAGTACTGACAATGGAGTGCATTGGTGTTCGTGACGTCATCAGAGCAACACATATTAAATGGAATAAAAAAGCTAAACAGCTTCAAAAACTCAATATTTCTATTACTTCTATATATACTGATAATAACTAATAAGCTGTTATCACTCTAAGCACCTTAAATATGATTATAGAGTTTTGCTTTGATGACGTCACAGCTCTATTGTCTCTACCGTTTCTCTCGCAGTGACAAGCACTCAAGTTTCCGGTTTTCTTCTCAGTGACTCAGTCTGTTTCTGCTTCGCTGGCGGGAGTTTCTATCGCGAGTTGCTCCTACCGCCCATCGGAGAGAATAATGCGTGTGTTGCTGTACTTATTATCATGCTAGTGTATTCTTATGTACTATAAATAATGCTAGTGTGTAAAATTAATATACTTATCTAGGTATTAATAATGTTCCATATTTTGAAGATTGATTTGTGTAGGTATTTTTAATCCGTTATATAAACCAAAGCTAACATTCGGGGGATTTTTTTCTTTCATTATAATTTCAACTTGTAATATTTGAAGGTTTTTTAATGTGTATTCACCTTAAAATAAAATAGTTCTTTAACTATGGTTATTTTCTAGTTAGGTACCGGACTGTTCTCTATCTTTTAAAGAAAAATTAACTTTTTATAATAGGTACTATTCTCATATGATCGAAAGTATGGAACCGTCCGATAATTCGAAACTTACCTTATTTATTCTATTTCAAAATTAAAATAGAAATTCTTGATTTAATCACCAGTATTCTTCCTTTATTCCTAATTTCTTACAGCAAATTCTTCTTCAGGGTTTAACTAGTGTAACTTCCTGTTAAGAAAGTTAATAACGCTGAGACTATCAGCCGTTAAATTGCCTACAGAACATTAACAGATGAATTAAAATGCATTATTTTAATTCAGATTTAGTTACGCAATTTAATTAATGTCATCCGTAAACAATTTTTTTTAAATGTCGCTAAATAATTAATCTTATTGTGAATGTTACTAATCTATGATTTTTATTAGGTAGTTATTATTATTTTCTATGTTTTTTATTATTTTTATTAGGTACTATGGTTTTTATTAGATAATATATTGTTTTTATTAGTTTCTATGGTTTTATTAGTTCGTACGGTTTATGGCCTAAGTTATTTACTGTGACGCAATTTACCTGTTCAGCCCTAACTATTTAATAGTTACTGTTGGACTAATTGCTATTGGGATAATGTTAGTAAAGTCTAAGGAAATTAAGTACCATTAACTATTGCAAACAGTGATAATATACTATTTAAATGGTACTAACTATTGCTAACAGTGATAATATACTATTTAAATGGTACTAACTATTGCTAACAGTGATAATATACCATTATATACTATTTAAATGGTACTAACTATTGCTAACAGTGATAATATACTATTTAAATGGTACTAACTATTGATAACAGTGATAATATACCATTATATACTATTTAAATGGTACTAACTATTGCTAACAGTGATAATATACTATTTAAATGGTACTAACTATTGTAAACAGTGATAATATACTATTTAAATGGTACTAACTATTGCTAACAGTGATAATATACTATTTAAATGGTAGTAACTATTGCTAACAGTGATAATATACTATTTAAATGGTATTAACTATTGCTAACAGTGATAATATACTATTTAAATGATACTAACTATTGTAAATAGTGATAATATACTATTTAAATGGTACTAACTATTGCTAACAGTGATAATATACTATTTAAATGGTACTAACTATTGCAAACAGTGATAATATACTATTTAAATGATACTAACTATTGTAAATAGTGATAATATACTATTTAAATGGTACTAACTATTGCTAACAGTGATAATATACTATTTAAATGGTACTAACTATTGCAAACAGTGATAATATACTATTTAAATGGTACTAACTATTGTAAATAGTGATAATATACTATTTAAATGGTACTAACTATTGCTAACAGTGATAATATACCATTTAAATGGTACTAACTATTGCAAACAGTGCTAATATACCATTTAAATGGTACTAACTATTGCTAACAGTGATAATATACCATTTAAATGCTACTAACTATTGCAAATAGCACTAATAGTGTTACCAATAAAATATCAGAGAAAGTAATGAATCCTTGAAGTGAAATAGAACAGTTAGCCTTTTTGCACTGGAAGAAAGCGGCATATGGTGCATTGTGGTGTGCAGTGTATGGTGCACAGTGTGTTGTGGTGCAGTGTATGGTGCACAGTGTGTTGTGGTGCAGTGTATGGTGCACAGTGTGTTGTGGTGCAGTGTATGGTGCACAGTGTGTTGTGGTGCAGTGTATGGTGCACAGTGTGTTGTGGTGCAGTGTATGGTGCACAGTGTGGTGTAGTGTGCAGTGTGTGGTGCAATCACTGCAATGTATGGTACACAGTGTGGTGGTGTGCAGTGTATGGTGCACAGTGTGTGGTGCAGTGTATGGTACACAGTGTGTGGTGCAGTGTATGGTGCACAGTGTGTGGTGCAGTGTGTGGTGCAGTGTATGGTACACAGTGTGTGGTGCAGTGTATGGTACACAGTGTGTGGTGCAGTGTATGGTGCACAGTGTGTGGTGCAGTGTGTGGTGCAGTGTATGGTGCACAGTGTGTGGTGCAGTGTATGGTACACAGTGTGTGGTGCAGTGTATGGTGCACAGTGTGTGGTGCAGTGTGTGGTGCAGTGTATGGTACACAGTGTGTGGTGCAGTGTATGGTGCACAGTGTGGTGTGCAGTGTGGTGTGCAGTGTATGGTGCACAGTGTGTGGTGCAGTGTATGGTACACAGTGTGTGGTGCAGTGTATGGTGCACAGTGTGTGGTGCAGTGTGTGGTGCAGTGTATGGTGCACAGTGTGTGGTGCAGTGTATGGTACACAGTGTGTGGTGCAGTGTATGGTGCACAGTGTGTGGTGCAGTGTGTGGTGCAGTGTATGGTACACAGTGTGTGGTGCAGTGTATGGTACACAGTGTGTGGTGCAGTGTATGGTGCACAGTGTGGTGTGCACTGTATGGTGCACAGTGTGGTGTGCACTGTATGGTGCACAGTGTGGTGCACTGTATGGTGCACTGTATGGTGCACAGTGTGGTGCACTGTATGGTGCACTGTATGGTGTGCACTGTGTGGTACACAGTGTGGTGTGCACTGTGTGGTGCACTGTATGGTGTGCACTGTGTGGTGCACTGTGTGGTGTGCACTGTATGGTGTGCACTGTGTGGTGCACTGTGTGGTGCACTGTGTGGTGCACTGTGTGGTGCACTGTGTGGTGCACTGTATGGTACACAGTGTGGTGCACTGTATGGTGCACTGTGAGGTGCACTTTGATTCACAAATTTTCCGTAAGAGTTCATCCCTAGTGGAATATTATTTGTACCTACTTGCAAGGATCAATTCACAGTTCATAACTTTTACTTTATTTTCCAATCTGCCGTGTGTTAGTGTTAAAATTAACTAATTTCAAAGATGAAGAATGAATGGCTAAAGCTTTTCCTAGCTTATCATGACTCAAACTGTACGGTAACCGTAAGCAGTCGGTAATCGAGTCATTACCCTGTAGAACTAGTAATAGTTTCTATCAAATGAATTGACTCGTAAGTAACACAAATCAGTTGAATGTGTGTATACTTTTAAACGATTTAATGCAATAAAAATTGAAACTGAGAATTGATTGTCAGGCACTGTGGATTGTAGGTAGGTAAGTTACGAATTAGTGGACAGTTTCACATTTTCGACCGACCATGGTTTTTGAAAACTTTTTTATTAATGAAGCTACGGTTCTGAAACTTCGTACCCCTTTTTTAAATTTTGAATTCCCTATCGTTTTTGTTCTTGGCCTTTTTTCGATTAGACCCATAGATTTCGAACGTATTTCGAACCATTGTCTAAAATGCCTAAGGCTTTTTTATGGTTAAAGCTACGGCATTCAATTCTGCAGGAGATTACCTAGAATCGTAGTAGCGTTTTGTTCGAATTTCTAATTATTTTTCGAAATATTTTTTTTTTTTTTAAATTCAAGTTTTTCTAAAAAATAATTTGAAATTCGAACAAACCGCTACTACGATTCTAGATAATGTCCTGGAGAATCGAATGCAAAAAACTGTAATGCCGTATATTCAACCAAAAAAAGCCTTGTATGTTTGAATACCAAAATTTGTATCTCTTTTGAAGTGCCTCAAAATGGTATTCAAAGTTATTGCTTTGTTTGGCTCTAAATCCCCACGCTATTATCCACTCGGAGGTGGGGTATCATCAGGCGCCACCTGACTCACTGTTGTAAAGTTCAACATAGCAATAACCACGACACCAAATCAAAATTCACCAGGTTGGTACTCCCGGGCTCATCACGTAGAGGACAAGATGAGCCCCATTCCTCCCTCTCCCCAGGGGCATAGCGCCACACAGTCACACTCTAGAGTTCTGATTTTCTGTGCTCGCTATTATCCACTCGGAGGTGGGGTATCATCAGGCGCCACCTGACTCACTGTTGTAAAGTTCAACATAGCAATAACCACGACACCAAATCAAAATTCACCAGGTTGGTACTCCCGGGCTCATCACGTAGAGGACAAGATGAGCCCCATTCCTCCCTCTCCCCAGGGGCATAGCGCCACACAGTCACACTCTAGAGTTCTGATTTTCTGTACAATCATTTAAAAGGTTATAAGGTACCTATTTATGAAATAAAAAAAGATAAAATTTTGAGATTTTTCCATTGTCGGTCCCCTAATGAAAGTGTAAAATTTAACATTAGGTATAAGAGCTAGTTATTTTAATTGGTATCCAAGATACCTGCAGGTATCACGGATACCAATTAAAATAACGAGGTGAAAAGGTTAAATTACACACTTTTCTTACATGATCGTAAATGTGGAACTGTCTGATAATTTGTAACTTACCCTCATTACAGTTACTCACTATAGCTATCATATAGATTATACACACCCCAGGGGCTCTATCCTGATGTTGTCTGTGGTGAATGCAATAGAAGGGTGTGTGGCGTTCCTAGAGCCCCGAACTGTTGTAATTTTAAATTAGATTATATTTTTTATTTCAAATTTAAATGATAGCGGTAGGGTTATGTTCTTATTTTAATTATTAAAACACTTTCGTTTTACTAGTATTTTTTCGAACTAATTTAGCCATGGTATTTGTTTTTCTGTTTTAATCTCCTCATCCAATGACTACAAACTCTATTAAATCTTACCTGCTAATATCATTCATTACATCACACTTTGTTGAGTTTATTTAATGCATTCTTTTCAGATTCATAGTTTTTATTTTCTAATTATTTCACAAACATGAAAGACAAGACAGCTGTCGTTATTCCCGTAAGTTACTGTACAACTGATTTTAGCACATGATTGCATTTTTTTATAATGAAATAGATGTATATATAACTTGTGGTGTTATTATTATTTCAATTTTAAGTTCTATTTATTAGTTGGTTTATTTGATTTTTTCCTTTATTATTAGTAATATTTTCCATTTATTCTTCATGGCCCCAAAATTATATTATTATAGCTTTGCCCCGTAATATTATTTGTATTTACTTTAGAACTCCTCTATAGTGAATAAGTAAGGATGTAACCTCTATAGTGAACAAATTTTCTTTAGTTAGCGATAAGATAGTCTTCAGTTTTTCTAAAATGTTTGGCCATTTTACACAGACTGAAGAAAATTTGTCCACTATTCAGACTACATCGTAACTCATTCACTACACAGGGTTCTATTATAGAGGATGGTTCACTATACAGGAGTTCACTATAGAGGAGTTCCACTGTAGTAAAGCTAAGTAACTTGCTGGTAGTTTTGTGTCAAGTACACACAGAATAACTGCCATTTACTATCACCTCTTCATTTTCCTCTTCCTATAATAACTCTCATTACTATCGCCTCTTCATTTTCCTCGTTCTCTATAGTTTCTTCACTATAAATCACAGCAATGGTATCATCTACAAAGTAACTGTAGCGATACCCTTAGGATGTAATAGTACTACTTGGTGAACCAGTAGCTAGTACTACTTGGTGAACCAGTAGCTAGTACTACTTGGTGAACCAGTAGGCAGTAGCTAGTACTACTTGGTGAACCAGTAGCTAGTATTACTTGATGAACCAGTAGCTAGTACTACTTGGTGAACCAGTAGCTAGTACTACTTGATGAACCAGTAGCTAGTACTACTTGGTGAACCAGTAGCTAGTATTACTTGATGAACCAGTAGCTAGTATTACTTGATGAACCAGTAGCTAGTACTACTTGGTGAACCAGTAGCTAGTACTACTTGGTGAACCAGTAGCTAGTACTACTTGGTGAACCAGTAGGCAGTAGCTAGTACTACTTGGTGAACCAGTAGCTAGTATTACTTGATGAACCAGTAGCTAGTACTACTTGGTGAACCAGTAGCTAGTACTACTTGATGAACCAGTAGCTAGTACTACTTGGTGAACCAGTAGCTAGTATTACTTGATGAACCAGTAGCTAGTACTACTTGGTGAACCAGTAGCTAGTACTACTTGGTGAACCAGTAGCTAGTACTACTTGGTGAACCAGTAGCTAGTACTACTTGGTGAACCAGTAGCTAGTACTACTTGGTGAACCAGTAGCTAGTACTACTTGGTGAACCAGTAGCTAGTACTAGCTACTTGGTGAACCAGTAGCTAGTACTACTTGGTGAACCAGTAGCTAGTACTAGCTACTTGGTGAACCAGTAGCTAGTACTACTTGGTGAACCAGTAGCTAGTACTAGCTACTTGGTGAACCAGTAGCTAGTACTACTTGGTGAACCAGTAGCTAGTACTACTTGGTGAACCAGTAGCTAGTACTACTTGGTGAACCAGTAGCTAGTACTACTTGGTGAACCAGTAGCTAGTACTACTTGGTGAACCAGTAGCTAGTACTACTCTCTGGTGTACCACGGTATTGTTGTACCACTGTCTGGTGTACCACGGTATTGGTGTACCACTGTCTGGTGTACCACGGTATTGGTGTACCACTGTCTGGTGTACCACGGTATTGGTGTACCACTGTATTGGTGTACCACTGTATTGGTGTACCACTGTATTGGTGTACCACTGTATTGGTGTACCACTGTATTGGTGTACCACTGTATTGGTGTACCACTGTATTGGTGTACCACTGTATTGGTGTACCACTGTATTGGTGTACCACTGTATTGGTGTACCACTGTATTGGTGTACCACTGTATTGGTGTACCACTGTATTGGTGTACCACTGTATTGGTGTACCACTGTATTGGTGTACCACTGTACCGTGTACCTCTGTTCCGTTTGGTAGTACTAACATCTGTTTTGTGTTCCATATGCCATGCATTGCATATGTCACTCTATGCATTATTGGCCTGCATTCTATTTAATTGCTACTACCTATTTAACATTACATGCCTAGCGTTAGCTGTGTCTGTAGCGTTAGCTGTGTCTGTAGCGTTAGCTGTGTCTGTATAGCGTTAGCTGTGTCTATATAGCGTTAGCTGTGTCTGGCGTTAGCTGTGTCTGGCGTTAGCTGTGTCTGGCGTTAGCTGTGTCTGGCGTTAGCTGTGTCTGGCGTTAGCTGTGTCTGGCGTTAGCTGTGTCTGGCGTTAGCTGTGTCTGGCGTTAGCTGTGTCTGGCGTTAGCTGTGTCTGGCGTTAGCTGCGTCTGGCGTTAGCTGTGTCTGGCGTTAGCTGTGTCTATATAGCGTTAGCTGTGTCTGTATAGCGTTAGCTGTGTCTGTATAGCGTTAGCTGTGTCTATATAGCGTTAGCTGTGTCTGGCGTTAGCTGTGTCTGGCGTTAGCTGTGTCTATATAGCGTTAGCTGTGTCTGGCGTTAGCTGTGTCTGGCGTTAGCTGTGTCTGGCGTTAGCTGTGTCTGGCGTTAGCTGTGTCTGGCGTTAGCTGTGTCTGGCGTTAGCTGTGTCTGGCGTTAGCTGTGTCTGGCGTTAGCTGTGTCTGGCGTTAGCTGTGTCTGTAGCGTTAGCTGTGTCTATATAGCGTTAGCTGTGTCTGGCGTTAGCTGTGTCTGTAGCGTTAGCTGTGTCTATATAGCGTTAGCTGTGTCTGTAGCGTTAGCTGTGTCTATATAGCGTTAGCTGTGTCTATATAGCGTTAGCTGTGTCTATATAGCGTTAGCTGTGTCTATAGCGTTAGCTGTGTCTATAGCGTTAGCTGTGTCTATATAGCGTTAGCTGTGTCTGTAGCGTTAGCTGTGTCTATATAGCGTTAGCTGTGTTTGTATAGCGTTAGCTGTGTCTGTAGCGTTAGCTGTGTCTGTAGCGTTAGCTGTGTCTATATAGCGTTAGCTGTGTCTATATAGCGTTAGCTGTGTCTATATAGCGTTAGCTGTGTCTATAGCGTTAGCTGTGTCTATAGCGTTAGCTGTGTCTATATAGCGTTAGCTGTGTCTGTAGCGTTAGCTGTGTCTATATAGCGTTAGCTGTGTCTATATAGCGTTAGCTGTGTCTATAGCGTTAGCTGTGTCTATAGCGTTAGCTGTGTCTATATAGCGTTAGCTGTGTTTGTATAGCGTTAGCTGTGTCTATATAGCGTTAGCTGTGTTTGTATAGCGTTAGCTGTGTCTGTAGCGTTAGCTGTGTCTATATAGCGTTAGCTGTGTTTGTATAGCGTTAGCTGTGTCTGTAGCGTTAGCTGTGTCTGTAGCGTTAGCTGTGTCTATATAGCGTTAGCTGTGTCTATATAGCGTTAGCTGTGTCTGTAGCGTTAGCTGTGTCTATATAGCGTTAGCTGTGTCTATATAGCGTTAGCTGTGTCTATATAGCGTTAGCTGTGTCTATAGCGTTAGCTGTGTCTATAGCGTTAGCTGTGTCTATATAGCGTTAGCTGTGTTTGTATAGCGTTAGCTGTGTCTATATAGCGTTAGCTGTGTTTGTATAGCGTTAGCTGTGTCTGTAGCGTTAGCTGTGTCTATATAGCGTTAGCTGTGTTTGTATAGCGTTAGCTGTGTCTGTAGCGTTAGCTGTGTCTGTAGCGTTAGCTGTGTCTATATAGCGTTAGCTGTGTCTATATAGCGTTAGCTGTGTCTGTAGCGTTAGCTGTGTCTATATAGCGTTAGCTGTGTCTGTAGCGTTAGCTGTGTCTATATAGCGTTAGCTGTGTCTATATAGCGTTAGCTGTGTCTGTAGCGTTAGCTGTGTCTATATAGCGTTAGCTGTGTCTATAGCGTTAGCTGTGTCTATATAGCGTTAGCTGTGTCTATATAGCGTTAGCTGTGTTTGTATAGCGTTAGCTGTGTCTGTAGCGTTAGCTGTGTCTATATAGCGTTAGCTGTGTCTATATAGCGTTAGCTGTGTCTGTAGCGTTAGCTGTGTCTATATAGCGTTAGCTGTGTTTGTATAGCGTTAGCTGTGTCTGTAGCGTTAGCTGTGTCTATATAGCGTTAGCTGTGTCTATATAGCGTTAGCTGTGTCTGTAGCGTTAGCTGTGTCTGTAGCGTTAGCTGTGTCTGTAGCTTTAGCTGTGTCTGTAGCGTTAGCTGTGTCTGTAGCGTTAGCTGTGTCTGTAGCGTTAGCTGTGTCTGTAGCGTTAGCTGTGTCTATATAGCGTTAGCTGTGTTTGTATAGCGTTAGCTGTGTCTGTAGCGTTAGCTGTGTCTATATAGCGTTAGCTGTGTTTGTATAGCGTTAGCTGTGTCTGTAGCGTTAGCTGTGTCTGTATAGCGTTAGCTGTGTTTGTATAGCGTTAGCTGTGTCTGTAGCGTTAGCTGTGTCTATATAGCGTTAGCTGTGTTTGTATAGCGTTAGCTGTGTCTGTAGCGTTAGCTGTGTCTGTAGCGTTAGCTGTGTCTGTAGCGTTAGCTGTGTCTGTAGCGTTAGCTGTGTCTGTAGCGTTAGCTGTGTCTGTAGCGTTAGCTGTGTCTGTAGCTTTAGCTGTGTCTGTAGCGTTAGCTGTGTCTGTAGCGTTAGCTGTGTCTGTAGCGTTAGCTGTGTCTGTAGCGTTAGCTGTGTCTGTAGCATTAGCTGTGTCTGTAGCGTTAGCTGTGTCTGTAGCTTTAGCTGTGTCTGTAGCGTTAGCTGTGTCTGTAGCGTTAGCTGTGTCTGTAGCGTTAGCTGTGTCTGTAGCTTTAGCTGTGTCTGTAGCGTTAGCTGTGTCTGTAGCGTTAGCTGTGTCTGTAGCGTTAGCTGTGTCTGTAGCGTTAGCTGTGTCTGTAGCGTTAGCTGTGTCTGTAGCGTTAGCTGTGTCTGTAGCTTTAGCTGTGTCTGTAGCGTTAGCTGTGTCTGTAGCGTTAGCTGTGTCTGTAGCGTTAGCTGTGTCTGTAGCGTTAGCTGTGTCTGTAGCGTTAGCTGTGTCTGTAGCGTTAGCTGTGTCTGTAGCGTTAGCTGTGTCTATATAGCGTTAGCTGTGTCTGTAGCGTTAGCTGTGTCTATATAGCGTTAGCTGTGTCTGTAGCGTTAGCTGTGTCTGTAGCGTTAGCTGTGTCTGTAGCGTTAGCTGTGTCTGTAGCGTTAGCTGTGTCTGTAGCGTTAGCTGTGTCTGTAGCGTTAGCTGTGTCTGTAGCGTTAGCTGTGTCTGTAGCGTTAGCTGTGTCTGTAGCGTTAGCTGTGTCTGTAGCGTTAGCTGTGTCTGTAGCGTTAGCTGTGTCTATATAGCGTTAGCTGTGTCTGTAGCGTTAGCTGTGTCTGTAGCGTTAGCTGTGTCTGTAGCGTTAGCTGTGTCTGTAGCGTTAGCTGTGTCTGTAGCGTTAGCTGTGTCTATATAGCGTTAGCTGTGTCTGTAGCGTTAGCTGTGTCTGTAGCGTTAGCTGTGTCTGTAGCGTTAGCTGTGTCTATAGCGTTAGCTGTGTCTATATAGCGTTAGCTGTGTCTGTAGCGTTAGCTGTGTCTATATAGCGTTAGCTGTGTCTATATAGCGTTAGCTGTGTCTATATAGCGTTAGCTGTGTCTATATAGCGTTAGCTGTGTCTATATAGCGTTAGCTGTGTCTGTAGCGTTAGCTGTGTCTATATAGCGTTAGCTGTGTCTGTAGCGTTAGCTGTGTCTATATAGCGTTAGCTGTGTCTATATAGCGTTAGCTGTGTCTATATAGCGTTAGCTGTGTCTATATAGCGTTAGCTGTGTCTGTAGCGTTAGCTGTGTCTGTAGCGTTAGCTGTGTCTGGCGTTACCAAACTTCTCTCTAGTTCTACTCACCACATTTCTCAGTGACTATTTTCTCCGTACATCTGTTCTAAATTAGACTTGCCTACCTAGGCCTCCCCCCTCTGACACATATGGTTACCCTAACCAATGACATGTACATATATATTTGTAAGTACATACATATAAATATATTTGTGTAATGTAATGTGTTCCAGGTAATTAGCCGATTTGCACAATCTCGAGAATGCACTTCACATCTTCAGGCCCCTGATTCATGCCTTCATTTTATTTATTAATTATTTTGAAATTGAATACTAATAACATGTGAAAAAGGGAGGGTCAGGTCATAAAACAATCGAGCATGAAGTGTGTAGTACAACAAACTAACAGATACAACAAACTACATAACGGTCATTTATATTGAGAGTTTTTATTTTTAAGTAATCTTCATATATATACAGGGTGGGGCGTAAGTTTGGAAGCATTTTTTCAAACATTAATATAATTCTTAAAAATAAGTTCCTAAGTAGGTGATAGGGTTTGAACTATAGTAGAGACACTACATTATGACGTGGCAGTGTTATTTTAAAAAAAAATTTAGTCAATTCAAAAATGTCAGACAAAAGAGAAGCCATTATTGCTCTACACCGTGCCGGGAAGTCAGATTCCGTCATTTCAAAGACTCTCTCAATAGCGAGATCGACTGTTTGGAAGTGTGTGAAGCGTTTTAATGAGAGAGGAGACTTGACTGATCGTCCAAGAAGTGGTAGACCACGCTCACAACGCACCAAACAACTGATAAAATGTGCCCGATTGAAGATCAGGAGGAACCCGAAAAGGTCAAAACGATTGTTAGCCAAAACAGCTAATGTGAGTCCCAGAACAATGAGAAGAGTTGTCAAAGAAGACCTAAAGATGTCCTCTTTTACCCTCCAAAAGAGACAGACTCTGTCAGAAGCTGTAAAGTTAGGTATTAGCCATTAGGTTTTTAATAACGTGCAGCGCATTCTCGAGATTGTGCAAATTGCGCGGAACATAATATAAGCAAAGTGACGTATGTCTTGATAAGGGCCTTTTCCATTTTCACTTTGTTGGTGTAGTTTGACCATTCTAACTCCATTAGCAACTATAGTGATTACTGTAAGTGCTTTATTTTGTTCTCCCTAGCTTTGTTTTGCTTGTATATCGCATTACAAGCAAGTTTTTGCTGGTGTATTGTATTTCAAGCACTAAGTAACTACTCTAACAATATAACTACTGTTTGTGACACTCTATTCGGATATCACACAGTAGCAGTGTCTTTATTGCCAGTACTTATTTTTTATTTTACATTGCATCTGTTTTTATTGTACTAATTGATAACCATAGTTAGTTAATGAATTATTTACTGATACATATTCAATATCTGGCATAGTACTAGTCCCCCATTAAGCTGTTCGTGGTGAATGGGCCCCGAACTGTTGTAATTTGGTATTGTCTTCTTTTTTATCTTGACCACGTTTATCATTTCTTGTATTAAGTAGACTAATAGGCTTCATTCACTATCACCTCTTCATTTTCCACTTCAATCCGTGAGTTTAGCCTCTGGTGTTTGTGTCCCTTTCAGTAACATTCCTTGATAAGTGACTGCAATCACGGAGTAGCTTTTCTGCCCCCATGAGCATCGTCACCGACGGTGGTAAGTGACTTTGTTCATGGAGCCACTTTCCTCTCTGACTGCTTCTTCCTGTCCCTTGTATTTAATTTCCTTTTGACGTCAGCGATATGGCATTTGGTTCCGAAGCAGACGTTAAACCCCTATTGAATTATCTTTAGTTGTCCGTTTTTAACACTATTCCTTTTTTCACAGATGTCTCGAGGCAATGGGTTGGTGGGGGAAGTAAATGGCTCTTCCTCCAGTGTGTGCGGAGCTCCCCCGGGGTGTTGGATGGTGGGTCTCAGTAACGCCAGGGCAAAGTACCTAACAGCCGAAACTTTCGGTTTCAAAATCAATGCCAATGGTAAGTAATTATCTTTTATGAAGCCTAAAAACATCTTGCATCTGACAACAGGTGAAGTCACTCGATTCTTAATTTCTTTTCTTCTCAGGTGTGTCACTGAAGAAGAAACAACTGTGGACGTTAGAACCTGCTGACAAAGATTTAATTTGCTTCAAGTCTCACCTCAACAAATATCTGTCAGTTGACCAGGTAAAGTGAAGTACACACTGTCAAACTGTTTGTCTGATGCCCCGTACACACTGTCAAACTGTTTGTCTGATGCCCCGTACACACTGTCAAACTGTTTGTCTAATGCCCCGTACACACTGTCAAACTGTTTGTCTAATGCCCCGTACACACTGTCAAACTGTTTGTCTGATGCCCCGTACACACTGTCAAACTGTTTGTCTGATGCCCCGTACACACTGTCAAACTGTTTGTCTAATGCCCCGTACACACTGTCAAACTGTTTGTCTAATGCCCCGTACACACTGTCAAACTGTTTGTCTGATGCCCCGTACACACTGTCAAAATGTTTGTCTAATGACCCGTACACACTGTCAAAATGTTTGTCTAATGCCCCGTACACACTGTCAAAATGTTTGTCTAATGCCCCGTACACACTGTCAAACTGTTTATCTAATGCCCCGTACACACTGTCAAACTGTTTGAACAGATCCAACTTGTTGGAAATTAGTTTTTCAAACATTAGAATCGAATACTAGGTTACTGTCTAATTTTATATGATGATTTATTCCAAAGTATCAGGTTTTTTCTTTTAATAAGCTGCAGCGTGTTCCATCTCATCTAGAAACATATGTTCCAATATAAGCTGCTACTGATTTTCTCAATACTTTGAAAGTTTCACTACAAAACTTGCGATAATCTGAGTAAATTACTGAAGAGTTACATAGCGAAAGGGTAGATGACTATTTGTTTCTATTAACTCATCCTAGTTATCTATAAAAGAACACGTTCATCTTTGATTGGTTCAAGGTAGAAGACGTCACGCAGAACAGTGTAACTAGGGTTGTGACAATCTGCTTTTAAAATATTATACGGAGAGAATTAAAGAGAATCGAATGGTTCTACACCAGCGGTATATAGTATTCGATACCATTTCATTTCGTTTGATATTCTTAAGATCTATGATTTTAAAGCACAATGTCACAACCCCACACATTTAGACTACAACCCTAGTTTATAAACTGGTCTATTTCTACCCCTCAGTACGGCAATGTGATGTGCGAGACAGATGAGAGGGACGAGTCCTGTCTCTTCGAGGTCTCTGTGACAGATGACGAGTACGGACGGTGGGCCATTCGTAACCTGAGTAGAGGCTACTACTTGGGTGCAGCTGGTGATAAGCTGGTGTGTACAGCTAAACTACCTACTGATGCAGAGCTCTGGACTGTGCACTTGGCTGCCAGACCCCAGGTAAAGTAGTTATACAGGTTACGAATTGTCGGTCAGTTTCACATCTTCGGTTAAATAAGAAAAAACAATATTTACCTATATGTATTAATAATTTAATTATTAATATACATATCGTTTTTTCTTAAATGACCGAAGATGTGAAACCGACCGCCAAGATAGATTCTGTACCCACATAGCCATTCATTTGATAGTACTTAGTTAGTTTATGCCACTAGATGACATGTTCCGCCTGATGCTCTCCTTTAATAATAGTTATTTACTTATTCTGAAGTTGGAT